>WNYA01000682.1:0-53121 GCA_019512145.1 Engystomops pustulosus
CACTAGGAGGAACACCAGAGGAACACTAGGAGAAACACTAGGAGGAATACTATGAGGAACACTAGAGGAACACTAGGAGGAATACCAGAGGGACACTAGGAGGAACACTAGGAGGAATACCAGAGGGACACTAGGAGGAACACCAGAGGAACACTAGGAGGAACACCAGAGGAACACTAGGAGGAATACTAGGAGGAACACCAGAGGAACACTAGGAGGAACACCAGAGGAACACTAGGAGGAACACCAGGAGGAACGCCAGAGGAACACCAGGAGGAACGCCAGAGGAACACCAGGAGGAACGCCAGAGGAACACTAGGAGGAACGCCAGAGGAACACTTGGAGGAACGCCAGAGGAACACTAGGAGGAACACCAGAGGAACGCCAGAGGAACACTAGGAGGAACACCAGAGGAACACTAGGAGGAACACTAGGAGGAACACTAGGAGGAACACCAGAGGAACACTAGGAGGAACACTAGGAGGAACACCAGAGAATGTATTATACATCATGGAATTAAAAACCTGCCACAAAGATCTGCATAATCTGGTGGTCTTCTCCCAGAGGAGGGGTCTTCCCATGCTGGCACAGACACCTCAGGAGAGGGTAGAGATCCTCTAAGAGTTCTGTATTCTCCTGTGTAGTGGTCATTACTCTGCAGACGCCTGTGTGCATCTGTAATCTGACGATGTGGTCACAATGTGGCGGTATTACTGATGTATGGTGGTAGTAGACATCTGTAATCTGACAATGCGGTCACAATGTGGCGGTATTACTGATGTATGGTGGTAGTAGACATCTGTAATCTGACAATGCGGTCACAATGTGGCGGTATTACTGATGTATGGTGGTAGTAGACATCTGTAATCTGACAAAGCGGTCACAATTTGGCGGTATTACTGATGTATGGTGGTAGTAGACACCTGGAATGGGGCCGTCTGTTGTCATATGACTGGAGGCTCCTCTGTTCTCCTTCTATTGACCATCCTGTAATGATGGCAATTCCACTACTTTCCTCCTCCTGGTGCAGGGTCAGGACTAAGTGTGGGCAGATGTCAACCTCATAACGCGGCATCGCTGTATCCTGACACCTCCAGACCACACTGCGCCATTGCGTACCTTTGACACCAAAAATTTTTTTTTCCTAACACAATATTACAAAGAAACGTAAGAGTTATGTGCCGCACCCTGTTCCCCCCGGTTTCTGAGCATGGTCACTTGTATTCTCTGAGGGAACTGGTCCAGCCACATTCGGAGCTATCAGTATCACCACCGGCACATTATATAGCAGCAGTAACCACAGGACGTCGTGTGAGAACATCAGTCTCAAGGTGCAAGGACAGCGAGCGGCCATGAAGGGCGTCTACAGCTTCACCACTTACAGCCTCATCACCTACAGCCTCCTGCTGCTCTCAGGTAAGTGACTTCCTCAGTCAACTCATCCAACACTGGATTACGGATGATATAGGGATTATAGATATAAATAGATGGATGATCACTTATTATTCACTGGATGGAAGCCGAAACTTTGGAATAATAATACCCGGAAGATGCCGTCCCCCCATGCACTCAGCTGCTCTGGGGGTCTCAGGGCCGTCACTTCCATATGGAGGAAATGGCGCCATCCAGGACTTCTTACAGACCCACATACAGACCCAGGTGTAAGTACCAGGTGCAGGACACGTCAAACCCCATGTGTAAGACACAGCAAGAACTTCAGGGACCGTCCTGGGCTCTATCATCTCACTCGCTCCGTCTCTATCATCTCCATCTCTTTGATCTTTCTCATCTCTTTGTCTCTATCATCTCTCTGTCTTTCTCATATCTTGCTCTCTGTCTCTCATATCTCTGTCTCTATCATCTCCATCTTTCTTATCTCTCTGTCTTTCTCATATCTCTTTCTGTCTCTCTCTTCTCTCTTTCTTTCTGTCAGAACAAGAAGAAGGCGACATAATAAGAGGTAGAGGATATTACATAAAAAGCAGGAGGATATCCCTCACATTCTCACCATGATCCTCGCCCAGGGGGATGGCGCCGGTCCCTCGTGTGTCTCGTGTGACCTAAAATAAGGGATCTGAGCAGATCATAAAGGTTCTTCTCCTCCAGGATCATGGAGTCTGCTGAGATCAGGTTGTGGGACATCTCTAGCTCTAGTAGAGTTGATATAACGTATGATCTGAAGGAAATCTGGGTGATCGGCTGGAGCTGTAATGGAGACCATACTGGTTCCATGCTGGTTTTCTACTGGTCATCTGCTAGAATTCACCATATTGGAGGCCTGTATGAAGTGACACAAGACTGCAGGAACTAATGTAGATTACTAGACACCAGATTGATGAACTTGCTCTGCAGGATCTGGTTGGATCATTCCCCAGAGGTCGTGTGAGGCCAGAAAATAATGAATATTAGAGGGCAGGATTGTGGAGCCGGGGTCTATAGGACTTCTAGTGAGGCTTTAGGTGGAGCGCTCTTCTGCTTAGATTTGATTAGGAACACAGGAGGACACTGGACCAGGACAAATCCTGATGCTGAAATGTTCCATTTCATTTATTAGTCTACACCGCTGATGGTCAGCAGGGATGTGGAAACCCAGTGATCGGCAGCCGGATCGTCGGTGGCACAGATGCAAATGACGGAGCGTGGCCGTGGCAGATCAGTCTGCAGTACCAAGGATCACACATCTGTGGTGGGTCCCTCATCTCCAACCACACCGTGCTGACTGCTGCACATTGCTTTACATCGTAAGTTATTTCCTATGTGCTCAAACAATCATAGTTCAGAGGTCCGTGTGGGCAGCCGGTTCCTTTTCCTGAACAGGTGGACGTGAATCGGTTTGTAGATATGATCATTAGGGTGGAGACATGTGTTGAGGAGATAGTTGATGATGATGATGGCTCTCAACCAACAATCAATTAGAGCCTTTAGAACCAAAGTGGAGAAAAGATTCCCAAATGTAGAAGGATGACACCTGTCGTAGGTCGTCAAATTGGTGACTCGTAGAACTTTCATTATCCTGTTATGTTCCATCTTTAGATCTAAAAATCCCTCTGACTACACGGTCGGCCTTGGCATGTACCAGCTGCAAGTCCCCAATTCTCACCAGATTTTGTCCAGCGTACAGAAGATCCATGTGAACTCCCAGTGGACTACAGACGGCTCCCCGGGGGACATCGCTGTCCTCGAACTGTCCAGTCCTATCACCTATACGAATTACATCCTGCCCGTTTGTCTCCCGACAACATCGATGAGCTTCCCTGATGGCATGAACTGCTGGGTCACTGGATGGGGCAGCATAAGATCTAGTGGTAAGAAAACCTGGATGGTGCGTGGTGTCTCCGTGTGTTATAGATCCCGCTTTACCTTTTACCGGTCTATATAACCAGCCACATGTGATGGCATCTCACAGAGCCATACAACACTTCGCCCAATCCTTTGCCAGTGTACCTAAGCCAATCACGGGGGATACTGTCGTAAAATACCACACTACATCCCTCTTCAATTACCAGCGTATCTAATCACTACTACCACCTGATCCGAACTTCTGATCCATGGTCCCTGATCATTGCTCTTCTCTCCGGCAGTGTCTCTTCCAAACCCGCAGACCCTCCAGCAGGTCATGGTGCCCCTTATCAGCAATAGTGCCTGTGACCAGATGTACCACATCAACACCAATGTCAATGCCAGTAAACCGATCATTCAATATGACCAGATCTGTGCAGGCTACCAGGACGGAGTGAAGGACTCCTGCCAGGTGAGTGACTTACCTCCATATGAATGAGTATGGTAGTATCCAATTGCCGGCTGCTCAATAACGATTTTACTGGATATGGGTGGGAATTGGCGATTGATGTCTCTGGAGGGAGAAGGAGATGTGGAGCATTAGAGATTACTAGAAGAATTGATCCTTGCTGAAGGGACACTGCTCTATGTAAGGCGTCGACTTTGAAAGGGCTGTTTCTGGTGGTAGATTCATTTAATTATTGGCCTCATTTATCCAAACTGTGAGAGAAGAACTGTTCTAGTTGTTAATGATAACCAATCAGAGCTCAGCCTTTATACTGCAGTGAAAAAATGAAAGCTGAGCTGTGATTGGTTGCCATGAACAAACTTTTGATAAATTTCCCCATTTAAAGGACATCTACCACGAGTTTTACTGATGGTGGACGTGTGCTACTGAGAAGTTTCTGAAGAACGATGGTCCTAACTCTATACACAGCGATTGCAGCTATATAGAGTTATAAAAATTATGCTAATTAGCCTTGGGCGCTCCAGCTATGTCACCGGAGCACCAGCTATGTCACATATGATACAAGCCCTACCCATTCCCGTACATCAGCTGGGACCGGGCAGGTCTTGTATTGTTTGGGGAAGTGGCTAAATTTAAAAAGGCACGGCACTCGGGTGATGTATAAAGTTATAATAAAAGAAGTCCTGAGGGACGATGTTTGTAGGACACATCTTTATCATAGGTGTCCTTTAAGCCCCCGAATAAAGGTCCGACTGTACCGTGTGTAACAATATATACTTATAAGCTCTCCTGTGTTTTGAGGAGACCCCTATATCCTGGGTACAACCATTGGAGTGGATGGGATGTAATCACTCATTGTATATCATCACACTGTTATTGATCCGACTATCCTTGTGTCTTTCAGGGCGACTCTGGGGGACCCCTAGTCTGTCAAATGAATGGAGTTTGGTATCAGGCCGGCGTCGTGAGCTGGGGAGATGGATGCGCCCAGGCTAACCGGCCCGGAGTCTACACCTATGTCCCTACCTACTACTCCTGGATCCTCTCCTCATCTTGTAGGTTCACTACATCATCGTTGCTACTGATCTTCTGTCTACTGCTGCAGCCTGCACTGTTCATACAGGGGGCGCTATCCTAGGATGCACGATACATGGACCCCATACTCAGTCCAGCCATTAGTTCTAATTAATCTGTTTGTGAAACTTGATAAAAACTCTACTTTATGCTGATATTCAAGATGGTGTCGCACTTGGCGATTTAGTCTGTAGACCTGATCCACCTAATTGCACTGGAGATCCGGTGTGTACTCAGCGATACTTCAGCTGTTATACAATCCTCCTTCACCAGTCTGTAGTGGTCCTAAATGGACTGGAGACATCAGACGTAGTCCTGTAGAGACCTTCCTACTGAGGTAGTTCCAGCAGACACTTTGACGGTCTACAGATGCACTGGACGCCTTTCTTTACTTGTCATTTCCCTTTATTTATTAATTTTGTAAAATGTATAAAGTCCCAATTGAGAGCAAACACAAGAAGACCATCAGTATCTTGGCAAAGTCTCCATTTAGTAACTCGATTAAGAAGTGTCATATGAAATTTATTTGGAATGTTGCTCGAAATGTTGAGTCTGGCACAAACAAGAAGAAAACCGGGACCCAGAGACCAGAAAACTAAGCAGAGCAGAGCTGAGGAGCAAGTGAAGCAGATAAAATCTGTGAGAAAGGCAGAAGCAGCGCCACAAGGCTCAGAGAGGAGGCCTGGCCTAGACTAAACCAAGAACTAACTACACCAGTGCCTCTAGTGTAGGGTTACCACCCAGGGATACCCGGGGTACAGGGCAGCTCACAGAAGAGGTCAACAAGAGGCTAAACTATAAGAATCTCCTCCTACATGAGCAGAGGGAGGAGCCTATCCTTCAGTAATCGGTCCTCAGTTATGTGCCCACCGATTGCCCACCCTCCAAGACACTAATAACGAGGAGACGAGGAAAAACACAAGGAAAACATCTTTATCATTTGCTGTTCGATGAGTAAAGCCGAGATATAAGATGTAACAACAATCACCGTCACTTTCTGCACCGTAATAAATCAGCAAGAATGTCAAAAATTGTTGAATTAACTCAGTGTAAAATTTAAATTGTGAATATTCTAAATATTGATTTTTTTTATAAAATGAGTAGACTTGTCTTAGACTTGTGCTAATGCCTCTGTGTGGACTTAAAAGATAGCTTAAAAGACGGGAGCAGAGGGGGAGGAGCTGAGAAAGACGGGAGCATAGGGGGAGGAGCTGAGAAAGACGGGAGCAGAGGGGGAGGAGCTGAGAAAGACGGGAGCAGAGGGGGAGGAGCTGAGAAAGACGGGAGCAGAGGGGGAGGAGCTGAAATCGGGAGCAGAGGGGGAGGAGTGCGAAATACGGGAAGCAGAGGGGGAGGAGCTGAAACGGACAGAGGGGAGGAGCTGAGAAAGACGGAGCAGAGGGGAGGAGCTGAAAGACGGAGCGAGGGTAAGGACTGAGAAGACGGGAGCAGGGAGAAGGAGCTGAGAAAGCGGGACAGAGGGAGGGCTGGAAGACGGAGCAAGGGGAGGAGCTGAGAGACGGGAGCTGAGGTTTGGTGCTCAGTTACAGTTGTGACACATTTATATTTAGATAGAACCAATAGAGGAAAAGTGCCAAGAAAATATAACTGCACCGGTCCATCTGAGAACAGACCGGATCAACTGAGAGCCCGAGACGCTGCTACACAATGGCCCAGATTATTAGGTTTACTTAGGACCATGCACCAGTTTTCTGTATTTGTGAAGTGTCTGCGCCACATTTTGCCCAGCTGCACCATCCTGCACTGCAAAGTCGACAGAAAACTGGCGCAAAGTTAGTGAATTTGCCCCAATGTGTCACAAAGTGCACAGGAGGGAGGAACAAGGCAGATTCCTCCAGTCCTTATATATCTGCCAATGATGTTTGTCACTGATAGAAAATTTGAGAAATAAGAGCTTATTAGAAGGGGTTAAAGTGAGAAACATGGAGACCCGCTATTCTATGAGGTCACCCTCCAGTTATGTATTGGGACAGCGCCAAAAGTGACCCCAACGTTCGACTGTGAATTTACGATTTGCCAAAAACTGAGATCATCCCTGAAATATTTCATTATGATCACCCAGGTAGATCATTATCGGACATTATTATCGGACATGTTGACTTCCTGTCATGACATAAGATTTGAGTCATAAAATCCCAGCAACAAATTATACAACAAGGTCGTAGAAGTGCCGATCGTAAAGTTTCCTGTGACATTTCCTACATCTGAGCATCTACCCGAGCTACTGCTCATTACTCGCGCGCAGCACGGTGGCTCAGGGGGTATCACTACAGCCTTGCATGCTGGAGTCCCTGGGTTCTATAGTCCCACCCAGTAAACATCTGCACAGAGTTTGTATGTTCTCCTCCGTGTTTGTGTGGGTTCTCCCACCCCTCCAAAACATCCTGCTAGGTTTCTGACCCCCATGGTATAGGACCATTTTGGCAAGTTCTATGCCAATCTGGGGCGCCAGATTATATTCCTGGACACCTCTTTAAGTGATTTCATCACACATCTGTTAGGACCACAGAGTACTACAGCTCCGCAGGACCACAGAGTATACAGCTGCACCAGACTCACGAGTATCAGCCCCGACAGACCACAGCATACAGCTAGGGACAAGGTCTACAGGCCAGGACCCAGAGTCTACAGTTAGGACCGCAGTCCAGCTTTCGAGGACCGCAGCATAGCAGCTCGCCAGGGCAAACTACAGCCGAGGAGTACTACGCTCCGCCAGGACCCAGGACGCCCGCCAGACCACAGATACACAGCCCCGAGGTCCATACAAGTCCTACACTCCGCCAGGACACAAGTATCAGCTCCGCCAGGACCCGTACAGCCCCCCGCCAGGACCACGTACTCAGCTCCGCAGGACCACAAGTACTACAGCTCCGCACCACGAGCCTACATCTCCGCCAGGACCACAATACTACAGCTCCGCCAGACCACAAGACTACAGCTCCGCCAGGACCACAGAGTACTACAGCTCCCCAGACCACAATACTACGCCAGCACGGTACTGCAGCCCGCCAGGACCACAGAGTACTGCAGCTCCGCCAGGACCACAGAGTACTACGCAGCTCCGCCAGACCACAGAGCACTACAGCTCCGCCAGGACCACAAGACTACAGCTCCGCCAGGACCACAAGCACAAGCCCTCCCAGGACCCACAGAGTACTACAGCCCCGCCAGGAACCCAGAGTACTAACAACAGCTCCTCCGCCAGGACCACAGAGTACTACAGCCCCCAGGAACCAAGTACAGAGCCACCGCCAGACCACGAGTACTACAGCCCCGCCAGACCACAGAGTACGACACCCCGCCAGGACACAGAGTACTACAGCTCCGCCAGGACCACAGAGCACTACACCGCATCCAGCCAGGACACAGAGCACTAAGCTCCCCGCCAGGACCCACGATACTACAGCTCCGCCAGGACCACAGAGCACAACGCCCCGCCAGGACCCAGAGCACTACAGCTCCGCCAGGACCACAGAGACTACAGCTCCGCCAGGATCACAGAGTACTACAGCTCCGCCAGGACCACAGAGACACTACGCTCCGCAGACCACAGAGTACTACAGCTCGCCAGGACCACAGAAGTACTACAGCTCCGCAGGACCCAAGACACTACCTCCGCCAGGACCACAGATACTACAGCTCGCCGGACCACAGAGACTCAGCCCAACAGAGCACTACAGCTCGCCAGGACCACGAGTACTACAGCTCCGCCAGACCACAGAGCTACATACATACAGCTCCGCAGGACCCACAGAGTACTACGCTCCGCCAGGACCACAGAGTACACAGCCCCGCCAGACCACAGAGTACTACCCCGCCAGGACCACAGAGTACTACCGCCCCCAGACCACAGAGGACTACAACAGCTCCGCCAGGACCACAGAGTACTACAGCCCCGCCAGGACCACAGAGTACTACAGCTCCGCCAGGACCACAGTAGTATACACTCACTACAACGCTCCGCCAGGACACAGAGACTACGCTCCGCCAGATCACAGAGTACTACACTCTCCGCCAGAACCACATAGTACTACAGCCCCGCCAGACACAGGGTACTACACTCCGCCAGGACCACAGAGTACTACACTCCGCCAGGACCACAGAGCACTACAGCTCCTCCAGGGACCACAGAGCACTACAGCTCCGCCAGGACCACAGAACTACAGCTCCGCCAGGCCCACAGAGTATACAGCCCAGCCAGGACCACAGAGTCCTCTCCAGCCAGGACCACAGAGTCCTACAGCCCCGCCAGACAGTACTACAGCCCCGCCAGGAACCCACAAGTACTACAGCCCCGCCAGGACCACAGAGTACTACAGCCCCGCCGGACCCAGTGTACTACAGCTCCCAGACCACAAGCACTACAGCTCCGCCAGGACCACAGACTAACAGCTCCGCCAGGACACACAGAAGACACACACATCGCCGCCAGACCACAGAGTCACATACAGCCCCGCCAGGACCACAGAGTCTAAAGCTCCGCCAGGACCACAGAGTATACAGCTCGCCAGGACCACAAGTACTACAGCCCCGCAGGACACACAGGTACTACACCGCCTACCCGCCAGACCACGAGTACTAACAGCTCCGCCAGGACCACAGAGTCACTACAGCTCCGCCAGGACCACAGAGCACACAGCCCGTCCAGGACCACAGAGCACTACAGCTCCGCCAGGACCACAGAGTACTACAGCTCCCCGGACCACAGAGTACTCACAGCTCCGCCAGGACCACAGAGTACTACGCTCCGCCAGGACCACAGAGTACTACAGACTCCGCCAGGACCACAGAGTACTCAGCTCCCCGACCACAGAGTACTACAGCTCCGCCAGGACCACAGAGTACTACAGCCCCGCCAGGACCACAGAGTACTACAGCTCCGCCAGGACCACAGAGCACTACAGCTCCGCCAGGACCACAGAGTACTACAGCTCCGCCAGGACCACAGAGTACTACAGCTCCGCCAGGACCACAGAGTACTACAGCTCCGCCAGGACCACAGAGTACTACAGCTCCGCCAGGACCACAGAGTACTACAGCTCCGCCAGGACCAAGAGTACTAGCACTACAGCTCCGCCAGGATCACAGAGTACTACAGCTCCGCCAGGACCGCAGAGCACTACAGCTCCCGCCAGACCGCAGAGTACTACAGCCCCGCCGGACCGCAGAGTACTACAGCCCGCCAGGACCACAGATGTACTACAAGCTCCCTCGGCCACAGAGCACTACCGCTCCGCCAGATTCACAGAGCTATACAGCTCGCCAGGACCACAGAGCACTACAAGCTCCGCCAGGACCACAGAGCACTACAGTCTCCGCCAGGTAGCCACAGAGGACTACAGCTCCGCCAGGACCACAGAGTACTACAGCTCCGCCAGGATCCCTAGTACTACAGCTCCGCCAGGACCACATAGTACTACAGCTCCGCCAGGACCACAGAGTACTACACCCGCAGTACCCAGGCCACTGCACAGATGCATACACAGAGCACTAGCTCGCCAGGACCACAGAGTACTACAGCTCCGCCAGGACCACGAGTACTACAGCTCCGCAGACCACAGGTACTACAGCTCCGCAGGTACCACAGGTCTACACGCTCCGCCAGGACCACAGAGTACTACAAGCCCCGCCAGGACCACAAGAGGCTACAGCCCGCCGGTACCACAGAGCACTACAGCTTGCCGCCAGGACCACGAGCAACTACAGCTGCGCCAGGCCACACAGGTTACTACAGGTGTACACGAGGTACATGAGGTCCATGAGGTAACACGAGGTGACGCTTCACTCATACTCAAGGCCTACAAAGTCTGTCAGACATTCTACATGGATCTATCCTGGGACGGCGGCTTATAAGAACTTGAATGTTCTCCTCACACTCACGACACATGAGGAAAGTGGCTGCCACTAGTACTGACTACAGGAACAAAAAATACCCACAATGCCTCAGGACATTTCCCACAATGGCCTGATAACTACAAGCTAGGCGATGTGCTAGACCACCAGTAGATGGCGCTGTTTAACGGCCTTCTCTGCAGACGACACCTCCGCAGCTGCACTCTGCTGCGAGGACAGAAACCATCACATTGCTAAAGGGGATATAAAAGCTCCAGTTAACATTGTATAACAAATGTGTATATAACTCCTGCAATGACTAGACATGAGGTTTAATGTCCCTTAGGAGCTTTGTGGGTAAGGTTGCGGTGTGTGAGGTGCGTGGTGCGCAGGACTTCCCTGTTACCCCCTGTACAACCACGCGTCTTCTCCCCCCTTTGTCTTCTTGTTCTTGCTGTTTTTTTTGACTTTATGAGATTCTTTGTGTTTGGTATTTATGAGTTGATATTCTTTGTGTAGCAGTTACTTAGTAATGGAGACTCCTGTGTGACTTTCCGGATGTCACCCCTCCTGCAGCGTGACTGGTGGCTGGGGAGAATCTTCAGGTTTGTTGTTTGCGATGTCATTTTCTAGAACTTCATCCCCGGGTTCCTCTCTTATATTGTTCCACATATTGTTGTAACTAGGAGGCAGGACCTCAGCAGGTCTCTGATGGGACCCCTCTTGCCCCCTCAAAATATATCATAATATCACCCCGGCCACTTTATTAGGTACGCCATGTAGTAACGGGTTGGACCCCCTTTTGGCCTTCGAACTGCCTCAATTCTTCGTGGCATAGATACAACAAGGTGTGGAAGTCTCCTCAGAATTTTGGTCCATATTGACATGATGGCATCACACAGTTGCCGCAGATTTGTCGGTGCACATCCATGATGCAAATCTCCCGTTCACCACATCCAAAGAGCTCTATTGGATTGAGATCTGGTGACTGTGGAGCCATTTGTGTCCAGGACCTCATTGTCCATGTTCACGAAAACCATCTGATGATGCTTCCAGCTTTTGACATGGCATTATCCTGCTTGAAGTAGCCATCAGATGTTCAGGTACTGTGCATAAAGGATGACATGCTCCCAACAATACTCAGTAGGCTGGGCGTTGTACAAGGGGCCAAAGACACCATGACACCACCACCCAGCTGAGACCGCTGAACAATTCAGGAGTGATGCTCCATGACAAAACCACCCCACACCAAAGCCTGAGCCGCTGAAAACAAGCAGGATGGATCCATGACCCCACACACCACCACCGAGCCGCTGATACAAGCAGGATGGATCCATGACACCAGACACCACCAGCCTGAGCCGCGATACAAGGCAGGAGTGGATCCATGACACCACCACCACCACCTGAACCTGCTATACAGGCAGGATGGATCCATGACACCAACCACCACCAGCCTGAGCCGCTGATACAAGGCAGGATGGACCCATGACAAACCACCACCCAGCCACTGAGCCGATTGATACAGCAGGATGACCATGACACCACCACCACCACCAGCCTGAGTCCGCTGATACAACAGATGGATCCATGACACCACCAGCCTGACCGCTGATAAAGGCAGGATGGATCATCAACCACCACCAAGCCTGACCCGCTGATACAAGGCAGGATGGATCCATGACACCACCACCACGGGTGGGCGGGGGGGGGAGGCCTGACCCGCTGTATCAAGGCAGGATGGATCCATGACACCACCACCACCCAGCCTGACCCGCTGTACACAGGCATGATGATCCATGACACCAGCACACCAGCCTGACCACGCTGTATACAAGGCAGGATGACCATGACCACCACCACCACCAGCCTGAGCCGCTGATACAAGGCAGGATGGATCCAACACCACCACACCCACGACCGCTGATACAAGGCAGGTATGGATCCATGACACCACCACCACCAGCCTGACCGCTGATACAAGCCAGGATGGATCCATGACACCCCAACCCCCCACCTAGCGCGTGAATACAAGGCAGGATGGATCCATGACACCACCACCACCCAGCCTGAGCCGCTTGATACAAGGCAGGATGGATCCATGACACCACCACACACCAGCCTGACCCTGATACAAGGCAGGATGGATCCATGACACTACACCACATCAGCCTACCCGTTTGATACAAGCAGGATGGACTCCAACCCACCACCACCAGCCTGACGCTCGTTATACAAGGCAGGATGATCCATGACACCACCACCACCAGCCTCGAGCCGCTGATACAAGGCAGGATGGATCATGACACAGCACCACCAGCCTGACCCGCTGATACAAGGCAGGAGTGGATCCATGACACCACCACCACCAGCTGACCCGCTGATACAAGGCCGATGGATCCATGACACCACCACACACCAGCCTACCCGCTGATACAAGGCAGGATGGATCCATGACACCACCACCACAGCCGACCGCGATACAAGGCAGGATGGATCCATGAACACCACCACACCAGCCTGACCGCTGATACAAGGCTGGATGATCCATGACACCACGCACAGCCTGAGCGCTGATAAAGGCAGGGATGCATCCTGACACCACCCACAACGCCTGAACCGCTGATACAAGGCAGGATGGATCCATGGACACCCCACCACACAGCCTGAGCCACTGATACAAGGCAGATGGTCCTGCGCTTTCATGTTGTTGACGCAAATTCTGACCCTACCATCCGAATGTCGCAGCAGAAATCGAGAATCATCAGACCAGAGGCAAGTTTTTCCATCTTCTACTGTCCATTTCGAGGAGCTTGTGCAAATGTAGCCCTCATTTTCTGTTCTTAGCTGAAAGGAGTGGCACCGGTGTGGCTTCTGGCTGTAGCTCATCTGCCTCAAAGTGGAGTAATGTCGTTCAGAGATGCTCTTCTGCTACCTTGGTTGTAACGGGTGGCGAGTTGAGTCTGTTGCCTTTCTATCAGCTCGAACCGTCTGCCCATTCTCCTCTCACCTCTGGCATCAACAAGGGATTTCCAACCCACAGAACTGCGCTCACTGGTTTGTTTTTTCTTTTCGGGACCATCTCTGTAAACCCTAGAGATGTTGTGCGTGAAAATCCAGTAGACTAGTCACAGTTTCTGAAATATCAAGGCCCTTCTGGCACCAACAACATGCCACGTTCAGAGCCACAAATCACCTTATCTTCCCCATCTGATGCTCGGGAGAACACCAGGAGATTGTCTTGACCATGTCTACATGCCTAAATGCACTGAGTTGCCGCCATGTGATTGGCTGATTAGAATTTAAGTGTTAACGAGCAGTTGGACAGGTGTACCTAATAAAGTGGCCGGTGAGTGTAGATATGTATACTCACCGATGTTAGTTACAATCACACATTTATATAGTTATATATACATCACATATACACACACATACATACAACACCATATACAGACATATAGCATACACACAACCAATACTCGAGATGCCTGGGCCCCCTGACACTGTGGGCCCCATAACCGCTGCTACCCCTGTAGTTAAGTCCCTGGTTCCTCACTGGTCCGGTTGGACATGGGAGAGGAGAAGAATGCACTTCTTCTACAGCCATCCAACCATTGCGGCATCAAGGAGGAGACATGTCTTGGTTAGGCCAAGGATCTACCATGTTCCTCTTAGGAGGTCTCAGCAGTCAGGACTCACCTATCAGCTCTAGAGCCTCAAGAAGCCAAAACCAGAGCAAATCTGCTCATTGTCTTCATAGTGGTGCGTCCAGATCAGGGTAGAGATATTGCATGAGAAATCAGGGCAGTTTCTAGGTAATTTATACAGTAGGTCTAAGCTTATAAAAGGACTTATGAAAGTCCTCCGGAGGTCCTGAAACTGCAGAGTGAAAGCAGTAGAAGGGACACGTCCTCCATCTCCAAGAAGCTTCTAGTACCTGATGTAGGAAGTGACTCCAGACTTGTAGAGGCAATAATATCCATACAGTTTAGGACCCAGGGCAGTCTTATCAGCCCCTGACTGTGGCACAACAGTACAGTAGAACCCCAAAATAGGTCCCACTAATAATAGTAATACTGGCATCAGTGTAAACACATCTGTGATCAGTAGAGGCTCCTCCTTCGCTGTCATTGAGTTTAATTTCCAAACAGCTTCTGGTCCAACTATGAGCTGAGATACAACGAGCCCGAGTGGCGGGACTTTGCTGTGCAAGCAGTGTCCTGCCAGAGCGAACTCAAGAAAGTGACCTGGATGAATCGTTATGGAGAGGTACTGGGAGTACCCCAGAAAAATCGTGATGAGTATGGTATCTGGTCAGGGGCCTGGACCTTCATGGTGAAGTTGAGGCGTTCAGGTAACTCAGTCGCCCACATCCCTTCATCAGCCTTCCTGGGGAGGGATCGGATCCTGATCTTCTACCGGGGGCAGCCTAAGCTGTGTCACAGGTGCGGTGACCCCACACATTTCAGCGCAAACTGCAACATGCAGAAGTGTGCGTTGTGTGGGGGTGTCCTGTCACTGCGTCCTGGGGTTGTGTTTAAGTCTTTTTGATCACCTTGAAGTTCTGGGACAATTGAGGGACAATCTGAAGTGTAGGAGCTCTGAGGAAAGGGGTTGTCCCCGGGAGGAGTGCGGTGGCCTGCTGGAGAGCATGGACCACTTCCTGCTTCAGTGCCCCTATAACACAGAGGTGTACAACCGGGTGGGCGCTTCCATCCATTGGGAAAAGAACAAACGAAAGTAACAAAGCACTTAATAAAACAACACGAATACCTGAACACCCCATAGTCCCTTTGAGTCCAACTGTTATAGTTGAGAGACGAAGAGATTCCAATCCGATCCCCACAAGTAACAATTACACAACGCTAGGCAATTTGGAAGACACAGAAAACCAAGAACCAGGAGGAATAACGGAGGACTCAACACCAACTAGAAGAATGAGCAACAGAACCGAGACGCTAGAGAAAAAGAAAAAAACTGTGAGACAGGATTTTTTTCAGGCAAAAAGTGGAAAAAAACCAAAAGAGGTACAAGGGGAGGGAAACTCCCCCAAAAGAAAAAAACATTAAAACAACACAATGATGCTGTAAAAATTTACAATATCAGCAAATATATATTAACTAAAAACGAAGAAGGACTACTGAAAAAAGGCCTGAAATTTGCACCTACAGTGAAATTCAACAAGTTTGAGGCTTTATTGGAGTAAAGAAATTTATGAGAAATCTGTCCTTAAAAAAGTATTTTTATAAGAAAATTGATAATAAGAGCACTACTAATATGATTTCTCCCTCCAGACAATTTTTACATACAGATTTAAAATGCAAATCAAAAATGCATCCGCTGAATGAATATTCAGAGGCTTTTAATGCATTCCAACAAGCAACAATAAAGGATATACGAAACCAAAAAGTAATCTCTCCAAAGGTGAAACAGAAGCAATAAGGAAATTACAGAATAATAACGAAATTACCATTAGGCAGGCAGACAAAGGCGGAAGCATTGTGGTTATGGATCAGGAATATTATAATTTAGAAGCGAAAAAACTGTTGGGCGATAACAAAACATACAGGCTGTTATCACAGGACCCGACAAAGGAATATCAAAAGGAACTGAATACATTAATTAAAACCGGATTAACCAAAGGCATTCTAACAAAACAAGAAGCCCTTTATTTAAATAACCAAACTCCTCGTATAGCTGCCTTTTATCACATACCAAAAATCCATAACCCTCCTGTACATCATTTCTCCGTGTACGAACCTGTGTGAGGGCTTATTTTGTGCTAACAAATTACTTCCGAATGTTATTTATTTTAACATGCCGTGTACTGCGAAGCTGAAAAAAATTCCAAATGTGGAAAATTGAAAAAAAACGCACGTGCGTCACGTTCTTGTGGGCTCCGTTTTTACGACTTTACTCGTCGCTCCAAAATAACACCCTACTTTATCTTTGGTTTGGTGCGATCGCGGTGATACCAAATTTATAGGTTTTATTGTGTTTTATACATTTTCATAAAAAATAAACGAATGTGTACAAAAAAGAAAAAAAATTTGCCATCTTCTGACTCTAATACTTTTTCATATTTGGTCGCACGGAGATGGTGTGAGGGGTCATTTTTTGCGAAATAAGCGACGTTTTCATGGCTACCATTTTGAGGACTGTGCGACATATTTTGATCATTTTTTATTTATTTTTTTTGTTATGTAAAAAGGTGTAAAAGTCGCATTTCGGACATTTGGGCCATGCCTTTCCCCGCCTCGAGGTCACCTCCGGCGTAACCGTTTTTATATTTTGATAGGGCTCCATTTTGGGACGCGGCGATACCTAATATGTTGTGGATTTTTACTGTTTATTATGTTTTATATCGTTCAGGGAAAGGGGGGTGATTTGAATTTAATATTTTATTATTTTTTTTATTTTTAAACTTTTTTTTTTTCTTTTTTTCACTATCTTTAGACCATCTAGGGTACATACCCCTAGATGGTCAGATCAGCTGCTACCCATATACTGCAATACTTCTGTATATTCTGTATCAATATATGGCATTTTGCAGCACTTGCATTACAATGAGCCACTGGCTCATTGTAACGAATCTGCAGCTGCCATAAGCCTTGTTCAAAAGAAGACACGAGGTACCATGGCAACCGAACGCCGCCCCCATGACGTCGGGGGTGGGCGTCGAACAAAAAAAGATGGCGGCGCCCGCCCGCGCCGCCGTCTTTTAATTACCGCGGCACTTTGCCGGCGGCAACGTGGGGGGTGTAATAGCCGCGATCGGTTCGAGCACCGACCGACGGTTATTAGCGGTGGGGGTTTTATGCATATGCAAAAACCCCCACCCTGTATGAAGAGGACTCAGGCCCGTGAGCCCTCTCATCTCCCTTATACCTCTGCGCCGTAGCTACGCGCAGAGCGTTAAGGGGTTAAATAACCAACCCCTCGAATTTCTGGCCTTTTATATCACATACCAAAAATCCATAAATCCACAACTGCCCCCCCAGGACGACCCATCATATCCGGTTTTGATTGCCTGACAGCCAACATGTCAGAATATGTTGACAAAATGCTACAACCAGCCACTCAACAACTTCCAGCTTACCTAAAAGACACTAAGCACATCTTACAGATATTAGAGAAAACCAGTTGGAAGGATGATTACATAATCGGGACTTTAGATGTCACTTCATTATATACGGTCATTGAAAACGAAAAAGGAAGAGAAGCGGCAACATATTTTTTAAACAAGGAACAAAGAATACCAATGGAACAAATTGTTTTTATAGGAGAATGCATCTCTTTCATTTTATCTCATAATTATTTTTCATATGACGACAAATTTTATTTACAAACATGGGGCACAGCCATGGGGACCAAATTCGCTCCGTGCTATGCCAATCTATATGTTGGCCAATGGGAAGAAACCGCCATCTATGCTGATCCGATAGCACGGACGAACTTGGCCCTATGGCATCGTTTTATAGACGATATTGTTTTTATATGGAAAGGGGGCGAACAGTCTTTATTACAATTTTTTAATGAAATCAATAAAAATGAGTTTTATCTACAATTTACCCCGATTTATAGCAAAGAATCAGTGTATTTTCTGGACCTCACAATATTTATCAAAGAAGGAAAAATCCTCACAAAATCTTATAGAAAACCAACTGACAGCAACAGCTACATACCACTTGACAGCTGTCATTACCCGGTTTGGCTACAAAATATTCCTCAAGGCCAATTCACAAGAATACGCCGGAATTGTGCAGATATTGAGGACTACTGGAAGGAGGCTGATGTTCTATCAAAAAAATTGGAGGAGAAAGGATACAATGAAAAAGAACTGGAAAAAACAAAATATAAAATAGCAGACCTCACAAGAGAACACCTATTAAACGAGAAATCACCAAAAACACAAACGGAATCCCTAGAAATTAAGGTCCCTTTTTTATTTAACCACATAGTACATGGTGGTTTATTTAAAAAGATCATTAAAAGACACTGGGACATCCTTAAGGAGGATAAAGTTATAGGCGAGTTAATACCTGAAAACCCCTCCTTTACTTTTAAAAAAGCCAAAAACCTAGGAAACCTGATAGCCCCCACCATCAAGAATAAAAAGGTACCAAAAAACACAAATAAAACCATCTTTGAGACACAAATGCCAAATGGATTTTTTCCGTGCAAAAGACGCTCTATGTGTAAAACCCTGAAATTAAAAAATCCAGTCCATGAGGTTAAAATGTGTGGGGCCCATGTCTCCTTTCCAATTAAAAATAGAATAAACTGCCACACCAAAGGGGTGATATATGGACTAAAATGTAGCTGTGAAAAATTATATGTAGGAAGAACAATACGCCCCCTTTATAAGAGAATAAATGAACATATACGGAATATAAGGAAAAAGAACAAAGGGCACCCGTTGTCTCGACACTTCATGGATAAACATTCAGGACAACTATTCGGAACTTCCATCTTTGGTATCGAAATCATCCCCCCTGATCAAAGGGGGGGAAATTTCATCAATAAAATGTCGAGAGCTGAAAGCAGATGGATTTTCAACCTTAATACCCTTGCTCCGGGAGGACTAAATAGTGAAATAGAGATATTTGCTTTTTAGAGACTCACCGTTGATGGGTGCAGTCAGCAGCAGCTGTGAGAAGTTCAAGGGTGAAGCAAGTAGCTATATAAGGATACCTCCAAACGAGTGTAACGATCCCTGATGAAGGAGACCGTCCCTGTCTCCGAAACGCGTAGGAAATTTGTTCCTCGTTTGTTTCCGTAGCTCCAGTGGTGACGTCACCGAAGCATACACCGGAGAACGTTGAACAGCGTCCACGCACATCCGAACGCGGTCACCGGCCGGGGCTGCTACGGATCCGTGGCAGAATAAAAGAAGAAGTGCACCTGTCCCTCATCCCTCGCCCCAGGTGGGGAAACGAGAGCAGAACAACAAAAGGTAAAAAACCATTTCATCATATTGGAGGAGCGTGATATACATAACCTATATTGCTTCCATCCATTGGCCCGGGTTGGCCGGTCTCTCCTATGCGGAGTGGGCCTATGGAGCATTCAGAGGCCTGGGTGGCCTCACGAGAGCTTCAGAGGCCTGGTGGGCCGGGACCGCTGCCGTTATTTCAGTCAGTCTATGGTGGTCAGGTACCAAAACTGGAAAGCACGGTGCTTAGTATCGAGCGCGTAAAATCTCAGTTGTGAGGTGGTTAGGAACATTCTGGTGGACTGGGAAGGTGCGCTCTCTGGAGTTGGAGGCTGAGGCATGGGGAGGGGGCCTCTCTCCTTTGGAGGGGGTTCTTCTTTAGTGTCCCTTAGTCTGTCTCTCTCCCTCCGGGAAGGTGCGCTTCTGGAGTATGAGAGCGGGTAACGGGGAGGGCCTCTCTCTTAGTGTCCCTGTAGTCCTGTCCTCTCCCCCCTGTGAGGTGCGCTCTCTGAGATGAGAGGCTGGGCACGGCGAGGCCTCTCTCCTTAGTGTCCCTGTAGTCTGTCCTCTCCCCCTGGGAGGTGCGCTTCCTGGGTCAGTATGAGAGGCCTGGACGGGGAAGGGACCTCTCTCCTTTTTTTTTTAAAACAACGTTGTCCCTTAGTCTGTCCCTCTACCTCCTGGTGAAGGTGCGCCTCTTGGGGTATGAGAGGCTGGGAACGAGGAGGACCTATCTCTAGTGTTACCCTACTCGCCCTCTCCCCTCCTGGGTGAGGTGCGCTCTTGGAGTATTGAGAGGCTGGGCCAGGGTGGGCCTCTCTCCTTAGGTGTCCCTTAGTCTGTCCTCTCCCCTGGTGAAGGTGCGCCTCTGGATATGAGGGGCTGGGCATGAGGAGGGCTTCTCTCCCTTAGTGTCCCTTAGATGTCCTCTCCTCTGGTGAAGGTTGAGCTACTCTGGAGTATGAGGGCTGGGCAAGGGGAGGGCTCTATCTTCTTAGTGTCCCTTAGTCCGTCCTCTCCCCCCTGGTGAAAGGGATGATGAAGGTTGCGCTCTCTGGGTATGAGAGGCTCGGGCCGGCGGAATCTCTCCTTAGTGCCCTTAGTCTGGCTTACCCTCATGTGAAGGTGAGGTGCGCTCTCTGGAGTATGAGAGGATGGGCACGGGGGGGGCCTTCTCTCTTAGTGTCCCTAGTCGTCCTCTCCCCTCCTGGTGAAGGTGCGTCTCTGGAGATGAGAGGCTGGGAACGGGGGGGGCTGCCTCTCCCTTAGTGTCATTGTCTGTCCTCTCACTCCTGGTGAAGGTGCGCTCTCTGGAGTATGAGAGGCGGGCACGGGAGGGCCTTCTTCGTAGCTGTCCTTAGCTGTCATCTCCCCCTTGGGTGAACTGCCGCTTCTGGAGATGAGAGGCTGGAACGGGGGAGGGCATCTCTCCTTATGCCTTAGTCTGTCCTCTCCACCTCATGGTGAAGGTTTGCAATCTAGGGAGTATGAGCGGCTGGGACGGGGAGGCCTCTCCTTATGTCCTTAGTCGTCCTCTCCCCTCCTGTGAGGTGCGCTCTTGGAGTATGAGGGCTGGGCAAGGGGAGGGCCCTCTCTCCTTAGTGTCCTTGTCTTGTCTCTCCCTCCTGGTGAAGGTGCGCTTCTGGAGTATGAGAGGGGGCACGGGGAGGGCCTCTCTGCCTTAGGTCCCTAGTCTGACTCTCCCCTCATGGTGAAGGTGCGCATGAGTAGAGAGGGGCACGGGGAGGCCTCTCCTTAGGTCCCTTAGGTCTGTCCTCTCCCTTATGGTGTGAAGGTGCGTTTCTGGAAATGAGAGGCGGGCATGGGGAGGACCCTCGTCTCTTTAGGTCCCTAGTGTCCTCTCCCCCCCTGCTGAAGGTGCGCTTTTGGAGGTATATGAGAGGTGGGAACGGGGCGGGACCTTTCTCCTAGTGTCCCTAGTCGTCCTCTTACCCGCCCCCTGGGGACAGGTGCGCTCTCTGGAGTATGAGAGGATGGGCCGGTGAGGGCCCTCTCTTAGTGTCCCTTAGTCTGTCCTTCTCCCCCCCTGGTGAAGGTGCGCTCTCTGAGTGATAGAGGTGAGGCCGAGGGGCCTCTCTCCTTAAGTGTCCCTTAGTCTGCCCTCGCACCCTCCTGGTGGTGAGGGTGTGCTCTCTGGAGTATGAGAGGCTGGGACGGGGAGGGCCCTATCTCTTAGTGCCCTTGGTTGTCTCTCCCTCCTTGTGAAGGTCGATCGTCTGGAGTATGAGAGGACTGGGTACGGGGAGGGACCCTCTCCTTAGTGTCCCATAGTCTGTCCTCTCCCCTCTGGTGAAAGGTTGCGCTTCCTGGAGTTGAGAGGCTGGGGCTGCATGACTGGGATTTCCACACACAGGTGACATGCGTCGTCAGTAACAGTGGAAGTACTAGCCACCGGTATTAACCTGTCTAAAACATACATGAAGATGAGCCATCAAGGTCAACTTTTGACCAGTATCAGACGATAATTCACTCAACAGTAAAACCGCGACTTATCATCTCATCTTGAAGAGCTTCGCTGAGGACTACGGGCTCAAACTACTTCCTGGTGTTCCCGACTGGAAACTACAAATGTCTCCTCGTTTTTTAGCTCATCCGGACTCTCGCATAGCGACCATAATGTTAGAGATTTTAAATTAGATCTAAACTTGAACCTCAAGGTTGACTTGAGAGACAAAAGACAAAAGTGCCTCTGATCTCTCATCAGTCTCAATGGATCTGTAAAGATACTAACTACAAAGAGTCCCACGTCTACAAGACGAGATATGAGACTCCGAATATCTGTAATTCATATAATAACATATTACATGATTTTTCCCCTATGACCTATGACATCCTCCTTACTTCTGATGATGCGAGCCGGCTCCAGATATAGACATACCACCCTACCTGACAACCCACCAAACCCAAGTGATTTTAGTCTGAATTATGGCCATAACCACACTAACAACTCTAAAGATATGCGTATGATAGAAAATCAAGTGTGATTTCTACTTGTCTGCATTTCATGAAAGCATTGAACAGAGAATGGGTCATTTACTAAGCGGCGATTCGCGTTTTCCCGAAACGTGTTACCCGAATATTTCCGATTGCGGCCCAATGCCCTGTATTGCCCCTTGGGTTTTGGGAACGGATAATCGGATTGCGGGAGCACAACTGGCGCCCGGCCATCGTAAGCGCACGGAAATCGCGGGGGAGGGGGGGGGCGTGGGGCCGAGCCGAAAACCGAGTGGATTCGCGAAAAACCGCCCCGCATTAAAAAAAAAAATTCGTCGCTCGGCACGACGCTACTTCACTCAAGCCCGGCTCGTGCTCACTCAGTGGTTACCGATTTGCCTTCAGGATGCGCGTAGCCGACATCTGGGTAGACGCTCGGAGCCGAGACTACCATTAGTGAATCCCCGCAGGACCACGAATCCACTGCCAGAGAACGCCCCGCCCCGCTGGATCGCGGAATGAGGCCCGCGGTAAGTCAATCTAGCCCAATAAGGTTTTTTAAGATGGCGCCGGCAGCGTGCCGACCGCAACCAAAACACGACTGGGCTAAAGGGATAGTGTGGGAGCGACTGTGAGCATGCGACAGCAGGGAAATCTTCAATCAAGAAGACTAACATGATCTGGGAACCCTGATTTGTTATGATGTGTATGTATCCTCTTTTCTACTTTTTTCTATTTTGCTATATAGACTTGTTGCTGAAACCAAAATAAACCTCCGCGTGCTCGATTCGGCCAGAGGTCCTTTCTGCGACCGCTGCACAAATGCATTTAAAACTGATTTTAACACAACAATTGAGGCACTATAGCAGGATATATCAAATCCTCCCTCAACAAATCCTCTCCCACCCAGTGTACCGCCCCCGGATTATGGGGGCTGACAAACATATCCAGAAACATTCAATATACTCGTATCCCCAGCCAGATCCACCTATTCAGTGTCACCTACACATGTTACAAGCTCTATATGACTACCCTAGTAACAACTTTCAACTTTACCTGCCTCATGACATTCCCAAGGCTGCTTTGCTGACACATAGCTAGTAGCGGAACGGATACTGCCAATAGAGGACGTTCTGGTGGTTATGTCTAAACATCTGTGAAAGCGTCAAAAGGAAGAGGGAGGGGGCCACTGCATCACATTATATATAGGGGGGGAGTGCCTGGATACCCTGTAAACGACAGGTACATCCTAGTAAACAAGTATATTTTGCCCCCCATTATATGTAGTGTGGATGATGTCACGTACCGCGAGATGAGCAGGAGGCTGTGAGAGCGGACACGGCCGCTTGTCCATGACTGCACCTTCCCGTGTGTTCTCATACAGGCTCATTTGGTTACGTCTTAATCCCACGCTATCGTATGTGGCTTTCCTCTATATGACAACGTCGTCACTTCATATACCAGACTGCGGCATAGGACCTAGTTCCTAGAAAATCATGATGACCAGACAAAAGAATATGTAAAGGCGCTCATTGTCATCAGATTCATCTCTATTATCAATTTATTATTATTATTATTTGGTATCCCCATTTTTGTACAAACTTCTAGTCACATTTAAAATCTAAAAAAACCCACATCTACAACGACATCCTCATTCCTGTAAGATATTATGCAAAACAGAAAGTACGGTAGACAAACAAAACAAAATAATCTTAAAAAACACTTAAAAAAAACTATTATAGACATTAATTACAAAATATTTCTACATCTACATCCTAGCTGGTCCGCCCGTTTACTCTTCTTTTTTTTTTAAAATAAATAAAAACACAATGGATATACACACTAAAAATAATTCAAAACACAAATGCCACAACCCCCACTAAACCCACCAATACAGAAACACACCCACACCTTAACTTAATCACACCACAATGGAGACCCCCCAAAATATACCACACCTAGAAATGTAGATAACCACATAAAGTATTATATATATAACTAAACTAAAACCCACACCGGCTCTCCCCTTTCCCAGCAGCGTCCAATAGCAAGTTTGCCGATAACAAGTTTAGCACAAGATCAGTTCATACACGCAGACAGAAGAACAAACAAATCATCCATCCTCTTCACGAACTAAAAGCAACCCAGGAACATAGCTAAATACATAAATTATATTTTACAGCATAATCAAATAAAAACAGAAAGCTAAACACAAAACCACATAAAGCACAGTTTGAGCGCCTGCGATCCTACCCTTTCCACAGTATCATAGATCCCTACATCATCACATGCCTCAGAACACAAACAAAAATTACAGCTTGCCAGCATCAGCCCAACAACCAGCGATGCGGAGGCAACGACAGACAGACGGACACTAAAGGAGGAACCCTCCAATAGGAGAGAGGCCCTCCCCCGTGCCAGCCTCTCTACTCCAGAGCAGTGCACCTTCACCATGGGAAGGGAGAGACTAGACTAAGCAGGACAACTAGGAGAGAGGCCTCCCCGTGCCCAGCCCTCATACTCCAGTGATTTCGAGCGCACCTCTCACCAGGATGTCGGACAGAGACGCACTAAGCGAGCCAATAAGGATGAGGAGACCCCTCCCGTGCCCCAGCCCCCCTCATACTCCAGAGAGCGACACCTCACCAGCAGGAGGAGAGGACAGACTAAGGACACTAAGGAGAGAGGCCCCTCCCCGTAGCCCAGCCCGATCATACTCAATGAGTGAAGAGCGCACATTCACAGAGAGGGACGAGGACAGACTAAGGGACATAAGGAGAGAGCGCCTCCGTTGCCCCAGCCTCTCATACTCCGAGAGCGACACTTCACAGGAGGAAGAGGAAGCCTAAGCGGACACTAAGGAGGGAGCCCTCCCCGTAGCCCAGCCCCTCATACTCAGAGAAGCGACCACCTTCACCAGGAGGCGGCAGAGGTGAGTGGACCAGACTAAGGAGAAGCACTAAGGAAGGAGAACCCCCCGTGCCCAGCCGCTTCATAGCTCCAGGATGAGACGTAACCTCCAGGAGGTGACTGAAGAGAGGAGCACTGAGCGACAGGACTAAGGAACACTAAGGAGAGAGGCCCTCCCGCTATGCCCAGCCCTCATACTCACAGAGAGCGCACCACCTATCACAGGAGGGGGACTGTAGGACAGACTAGAGGACTAAGGAGCAGAGCGCCCTCCCAGTGCCCAGGCCTCTCATACTCCAGAGAGCGCAACCTTCACCAGGAGGCTCGGACTTTCGACGGGCAGCAGACTAAGGGACACCTAAGCGAGCACGACGCCGTACATCCTCGTGCCAAGCCTCTCATACTACCAGCAGGAGCGCACCTTCACCAGAGGGCCGGGAGAAGACAGGACTAAGGGACACTAAGGAGAGAGGCCCCTACACCGTGCCCAGCCTAACTCATACTCCAGAGATCGCCACTTCACCAGGCGGGGGATAGAGTGAAAGACTAAGGACACTAATGGAGAGAGGTGCCTCCCCGTGCCCAGTGTCTCCTACTCCAGCCAGGACGCGCACCATTCGACAGGAGGGGGAAGAGGACAGACAACAGGGACACTAAGGGAGAGATGCGGGTAACCTCCCCATGAACCCCAGCCTCTCATATCCAGAGAGCGCACCTTACCAGGAGGGACGAGGACAGACTAAGGCGACACTAAGGAGAGAGCGCCATCACACGTGACCACCCAGCCGTCGCTATCTCCAGAGAGCGGCCTCCACCTTCACCAGGAGAGAGCGAGAGCGACAGACTAAGGGACACTAAGGAGAGAGAGCACCTTCCCCGTGCCCAGCCTCTCATACTCAGAGAGCGCACCTTCACAAGGAGGGGAAGATGAGGAAAGACAACGGACACTAAGGAGAGAGAGTCCTCCCCGTGACACCAGACCTCTCAGCTCCCAGAGAGTGCACCTTCACCAGGAGGGCGAGGACGAGACAGATAAGGGCACTAAGGAGAGAGACGTCCTCCCCGTGCCCAGCCTATCCATTACTCCAGAGAGCGCACCTTCACCAGGAGGGAGCAGGACAGACTAAGGGAATAAGTGAGATGAGCGTCCTCCCCGCCCGCCAGCCTCTCATACTCCCTAGAGAGCCGCACCATTCACCGGCGGGGGAGACAGGACTAAGCGGCACACTCAGGAGAGAGATGAGCCCTACCCATACTCCAGAGATGCGCACCTTCACCAGGCAGAAAGAGGACAGCATAAGGGACACTAAGGAGAGAGGACCCTCCCTGCCTGCCCAGGCCATCCATACTCCAGACGATGCCCGCACCTAATCACAGGAGGGTGAGAGGGACGACTAAGGGACACAAGAGAGAGGCCATCCCACCCGCTGTCCCACCTCTCATACTCCAGACGAGCTCCCCATTCACCAGGGGGAGAGGAAGGACAGACTAAGGGACAATAAGAAGAGAGGCCCTCCCCGTTGCGACCCAGGCCTCTAGACTCCAGAGAGCCGCCACCCCACCAGAGAGGGAGAGTGACAACTAGCGGACACTAAGGAGAGAGGTTCCTCCCCGGCCCAGCCTCTCAACTCAGGAGAGCCCGACACCTTCACCAGGGAGGAAGGAGAGGACAGACTAAGCGGGCACCTAGGAGAGAGGCCCCTCCCAGTGCCAGCTCTAATCACCCAGAGAGCACACACTCACCAGGACGGGTCGAGAGGGCAGAAAATAAGATTACATCGGGTCTTATTGTCTATAAGCTTTAACGGTACAAAGTGAGTGGGTTGCTTTTCAAGACATTTAACGGTAAGCTTTGAATAATCCATGATGGTACCATAAACAAAGCTCAACGTTGCGTGTCTTAGTTGCGTTAGGAATTGATTTTTTTGTAATTTGGAGTAGCAGGTCTCAAAGCAAAAGTCGGAGAAGGACACTCTAATGGAGAGAAGAGATGCGTACCTCTCGCTGGCCCAGCCTCTCATACTTCCAGAGAGCGCAACTTTCACCAGCGGGGGAGGGACAGAGACTAAGGACACTAAGAAGAGAGCAAGGCCCTCCGCTGCCCAGCCTCTCGCATATCCAGAGAGCGCCGACCTTAACCAGGAGCGGGTGAGAGGAGACAGACTAAGGGGACACTAAGGGAGAGAAGTCGCGTTCCTCCCCGTGCCAAGCCTACTAAACTCAGAGTGCGCGCACATTCACAGATAGGGGGGGAGAAGGAGGCCAGACTAAGGGACATAAGGAGAAGACGGCTCCTCCCGATGACCCAGCCTCATCATACTTCCAGAAGCGCACCAACCTTCACCAGGAGGCGAGGAAGGAAGATAAGGGACACTAGAGAAAGAGAGGCCCTCCCCGTATGCCCAGTCTATACCTCCGAAGAGAGCACCCTTCACCAGGAGGAGGAGGGACCAGTGATAAGGCCCAGCCGACACTAGGAGAGAGCATTCCCGTGCTCAGCCTCTATACTCCAGGAGAGGAGACCTTCACCAGGAGCGGGAGTAGGGACAGACTAAGGGACTAAGAAGAGAGCGCCTCTCCCCTGCCAGCCTCTCATACGTCCAGAGCAGGAACCTTCACCAGCGAGGGGAGAGGACCAGGACAACGGACACTAAGGAGAGAGGCCCTCCCCGTTGCCCAGCTCTTATCACTCCAGAGGAGCGCACCTCACAGGAGGGAGAGAGACAGACGAAGGGCACTAAGCGAGAGAGCCAGCCCTCCCCCATGCCCTCAAGCTTCAGCGCTTACCTTCCAGCAGAGCACATGGCCGGAGAGGGAGAGGGACTAAGGCGACACTGAAGGAGAGATGGGCCTCTCCTCGTGCCCAGCCCTCTCATCTCAGAGAGACCGCACCTTCACAGGAGGGGGAGGAGGACAGACTAAGGGACACTAAGGAGGAGAGGTTCCCAATCCCCGTGCCAGCCTTCATATCCAGAGCAGCGCACCTCAACCAGGGAGGGGGACCGAGGACAGACTAAGGCAACTAAGGAGAGAGAGGATCCTCCCAGGACCAGCTCATATCTCCACGGAGCGCACTTCAAGCAGGGGGGGGATGGAGGGACAAGACTATAGCAGGACACTAAGAAGAGAGGCCCTCCACGTGCCCAGCTCTTCATATCCGAGTAGCGCCACCTTCACAGGAGGCATGGGAGGACAGACTAAGGGACACTAAAGGGAGAGCCCAGGACCGCTCCATACTCAGAGAGCGCACCTTCACCAGGAGGGAGGGAGAGGAGGAAGAATATAGAGACCACTAAGGAGAGCAGGGCCTCCCCCGTGCAGCCTCTCATAATCCAGAGAGCGCACCTTCACCAGGAGGGGAGAGGACAGACTAACGGAGACACTAAGGAGAGAGACGCCCCTCCCAGTGACCAGCCTCTCATACTCCAGAGAGCGACAACCTCACAGGAGGGAGAGGACAGACTAAGAGAGACACTAAGAGAGAGAGGCCCCCTGTGCCAGCCTCTCATACTCCAGAGAGCGCACCTTCACCAGGCGGCGGAACGACGAGACCAGACTAAGGGGCACTAAGGAGAGGAGGTCCTCTCCCGTGCCCAGCCTCTCATACGCCAAGGAGCGACATTCACCAGGAGGGACGGACAGGCTGCTAAGGGGCCATAAGCGAGAGAGGCCCTCCAGTGCCCAGCCTCTTTTTCAATACTGACTCAGAGACGCAGCACCTCACCAGCAGGGGGAGGGACAGACTAAGGGACACTAAGGAGAGAGTGCCTGGCCCACCTATTCCCATACTCCAGAGAAGCGCCACCTCACCAAGGGGGAGAGGACAGACATAAGCGGACACTAAGGAGAGAGGCCCACCCGGCCCCAGCCTCTCATACTCCAGAAGAGCGCACCGCACTTACAGGGGGAGGGAGAGGACAGACTAAGGGCACACTAAGAAGAGAGCCTCCCCGTGCCCAGCCTCTCAACTACCAGAGAGACACCTTCAGCAGGGGGGAGAGGACAGACTAAGCTCGGACACTAAGGAGAGAGGTCCTCCCCGGCCCCAGCCTCTCATATTCCGAGAGAGCGCACCTTCACAGGAGGGAAGAGGAACGAGGACGATAAGGGACACTAAGGCAGATGAGGCCCTCCCGGTGCCCCAGCACATCTCATACTCCAAGAGAGCGCACCTTCCACAGCGGAGGGGAGAGGACAGACTAAGGACACTAGGAGAGAGGCCCTACCCGTGCCCAGCCTCTCAGTACTCCAGAGAGCGCACTTCACCAGGAAGGGGAAGAGGACAGATAAGGGACACTAAGGAGAGAGGCCCCCCGTGCCCAGCCTCTCATACTCCAGAGGGAGCGCAACCTTCACACAGGAGGGGAGCGGACAGATAAGGGACACTAAGGAGAGAGGTCCTCCCATGCCCAAGACTCTCTACTCAGAGATTGGCCGACTTCACAAGGCAGGGTGAGGAGGAGGACACGATAAGCGCGACACTAAGGAGAGAGGCCCTCCCGTGCCAGCTCTCATACTCCAGAGAGCGCACATCGTACAGGGGAGCGAGAGGAAGACAGACCTACAGTAGGACACTACTAGAGAGAGGGCCCCCCCCGATGCACCAGCCTTCCTCATACTCCAGAGAGCGCACCTTCACCAGGAGGGGAGAGCGACAGACTAATGAGGGACACTAAGGAGAGAGAGCGCCCCCCCCCGTGCCCGCTCTCATTTTATCCAGAGAGAACGCCCTTCACCAGGAGGGAGAGTACAGGCTAAGGGGACACCTAAGATAGAGGCCCTCCCCCGTGCCCAGCCTCTCATACTCAGAGAGCTGCACCTTCGACAAGGAGCGGGGCGAGGGACAGACTACAGGGGCACTAAGGCGAGAGGTCCCCCAGGCAGCCTCTATACTCCAGATCGGACGCGCACCTCACCAGAGGGGGAAGAGGACAGACTAAGGGACACTAAGGAAGAGAGGCCCTCCCCGGCCCGCCTACTCATACTCCAGAGAGGAACCTTCCCAGGGAGGGACTGAGGAACAAGATACGCGGAACACTAAGGAGAAGGCCCCATCGCCCCCCATACTCCGTGAGCGCACTTCACCAGGAGGGAGTGGAGCAGACTAAGGGACACTAAAGGAAGAGGCCTCCCGTGCCCCAGCCCTCATTACCCAGAGGAGCGCACCTTCACCAGGAGGAGGCTGAGAGAGACGACTAAGGACCTAAGGGATGCAGAGGCCCTCCCGTGCTAGGAGCGTGATATACATAACCTATATTGCTTCCATCCATTGGCCCGGTTTGGCTGGTCTCTCCTATGCGGAGTGGGCCTATGGAGCATTCAGAGGCCTGGTGTGGGCCTATGGAGCATTCAGAGGCCTGGTGGGCCGGGACCGCTGCACGTTATTTCTAGTCAGTCTAGTGGTCAGGTATGGGGGGTCAGTACAAACGTGGAAAGCACGGTGTTAGTATCGAGCAGCGTAAAATACTCCAGCTTGATGAGTGGTTAGGAGACATTCTGGGTGGAACCTGGGAAGGGTGCGCTCTTCTGGAGTATGGAGGCTGGGCAGGGGAGGGCCTCTTCCTTTGGAGGGGGTTCTTCTTTAGTGTCCCTAGTCTGTCCTCCTCCCTCCGGGAAGGTGCGCTCTCTGGAGTATGAGAGGCGGGCAACGGGAGGGCCTCTTCTCCTAGTGTCCCTTAGTCCTGTCCTCTCCCCCCCTGTGAATGGTGCGCTCTTGAGTGAGAGGCTGGGCACGGCGAGGCCTCTCTCCTTAGTGTTCCCTTAGTCGGTCCTCTCCCCCTGGGTGAGGTGCGCTTCTCTGGGAGTCAGTATGAGAGGCTGTCACGGGGGGGCCTCTCTCCTTTTTTTTTTAAAACAACGTTGTCCCTTAGTCTGTCCCTCTACCTCCTGGTGAAGGTGCGCCTCTTGGGGTATGAGAGGCTGGGAACGAGGAGGACCTATCTCTAGTGTTACCCTACTCGCCCTCTCCCCTCCTGGGTGAGGTGCGCTCTTGGAGTATTGAGAGGCTGGGCCAGGGTGGGCCTCTCTCCTTAGGTGTCCCTTAGTCTGTCCTCTCCCCTGGTGAAGGTGCGCCTCTGGATATGAGGGGCTGGGCATGAGGAGGGCTTCTCTCCCTTAGTGTCCCTTAGATGTCCTCTCCTCTGGTGAAGGTTGAGCTACTCTGGAGTATGAGGGCTGGGCAAGGGGAGGGCTCTATCTTCTTAGTGTCCCTTAGTCCGTCCTCTCCCCCCTGGTGAAAGGGATGATGAAGGTTGCGCTCTCTGGGTATGAGAGGCTCGGGCCGGCGGAATCTCTCCTTAGTGCCCTTAGTCTGGCTTACCCTCATGTGAAGGTGAGGTGCGCTCTCTGGAGTATGAGAGGATGGGCACGGGGGGGGCCTTCTCTCTTAGTGTCCCTAGTCGTCCTCTCCCCTCCTGGTGAAGGTGCGTCTCTGGAGATGAGAGGCTGGGAACGGGGGGGGCTGCCTCTCCCTTAGTGTCATTGTCTGTCCTCTCACTCCTGGTGAAGGTGCGCTCTCTGGAGTATGAGAGGCGGGCACGGGAGGGCCTTCTTCGTAGCTGTCCTTAGCTGTCATCTCCCCCTTGGGTGAACTGCCGCTTCTGGAGATGAGAGGCTGGAACGGGGGAGGGCATCTCTCCTTATGCCTTAGTCTGTCCTCTCCACCTCATGGTGAAGGTTTGCAATCTAGGGAGTATGAGCGGCTGGGACGGGGAGGCCTCTCCTTATGTCCTTAGTCGTCCTCTCCCCTCCTGTGAGGTGCGCTCTTGGAGTATGAGGGCTGGGCAAGGGGAGGGCCCTCTCTCCTTAGTGTCCTTGTCTTGTCTCTCCCTCCTGGTGAAGGTGCGCTTCTGGAGTATGAGAGGGGGCACGGGGAGGGCCTCTCTGCCTTAGGTCCCTAGTCTGACTCTCCCCTCATGGTGAAGGTGCGCATGAGTAGAGAGGGGCACGGGGAGGCCTCTCCTTAGGTCCCTTAGGTCTGTCCTCTCCCTTATGGTGTGAAGGTGCGTTTCTGGAAATGAGAGGCGGGCATGGGGAGGACCCTCGTCTCTTTAGGTCCCTAGTGTCCTCTCCCCCCCTGCTGAAGGTGCGCTTTTGGAGGTATATGAGAGGTGGGAACGGGGCGGGACCTTTCTCCTAGTGTCCCTAGTCGTCCTCTTACCCGCCCCCTGGGGACAGGTGCGCTCTCTGGAGTATGAGAGGATGGGCCGGTGAGGGCCCTCTCTTAGTGTCCCTTAGTCTGTCCTTCTCCCCCCCTGGTGAAGGTGCGCTCTCTGAGTGATAGAGGTGAGGCCGAGGGGCCTCTCTCCTTAAGTGTCCCTTAGTCTGCCCTCGCACCCTCCTGGTGGTGAGGGTGTGCTCTCTGGAGTATGAGAGGCTGGGACGGGGAGGGCCCTATCTCTTAGTGCCCTTGGTTGTCTCTCCCTCCTTGTGAAGGTCGATCGTCTGGAGTATGAGAGGACTGGGTACGGGGAGGGACCCTCTCCTTAGTGTCCCATAGTCTGTCCTCTCCCCTCTGGTGAAAGGTTGCGCTTCCTGGAGTTGAGAGGCTGGGGCTGCATGACTGGGATTTCCACACACAGGTGACATGCGTCGTCAGTAACAGTGGAAGTACTAGCCACCGGTATTAACCTGTCTAAAACATACATGAAGATGAGCCATCAAGGTCAACTTTTGACCAGTATCAGACGATAATTCACTCAACAGTAAAACCGCGACTTATCATCTCATCTTGAAGAGCTTCGCTGAGGACTACGGGCTCAAACTACTTCCTGGTGTTCCCGACTGGAAACTACAAATGTCTCCTCGTTTTTTAGCTCATCCGGACTCTCGCATAGCGACCATAATGTTAGAGATTTTAAATTAGATCTAAACTTGAACCTCAAGGTTGACTTGAGAGACAAAAGACAAAAGTGCCTCTGATCTCTCATCAGTCTCAATGGATCTGTAAAGATACTAACTACAAAGAGTCCCACGTCTACAAGACGAGATATGAGACTCCGAATATCTGTAATTCATATAATAACATATTACATGATTTTTCCCCTATGACCTATGACATCCTCCTTACTTCTGATGATGCGAGCCGGCTCCAGATATAGACATACCACCCTACCTGACAACCCACCAAACCCAAGTGATTTTAGTCTGAATTATGGCCATAACCACACTAACAACTCTAAAGATATGCGTATGATAGAAAATCAAGTGTGATTTCTACTTGTCTGCATTTCATGAAAGCATTGAACAGAGAATGGGTCATTTACTAAGCGGCGATTCGCGTTTTCCCGAAACGTGTTACCCGAATATTTCCGATTGCGGCCCAATGCCCTGTATTGCCCCTTGGGTTTTGGGAACGGATAATCGGATTGCGGGAGCACAACTGGCGCCCGGCCATCGTAAGCGCACGGAAATCGCGGGGGAGGGGGGGGGCGTGGGGCCGAGCCGAAAACCGAGTGGATTCGCGAAAAACCGCCCCGCATTAAAAAAAAAAATTCGTCGCTCGGCACGACGCTACTTCACTCAAGCCCGGCTCGTGCTCACTCAGTGGTTACCGATTTGCCTTCAGGATGCGCGTAGCCGACATCTGGGTAGACGCTCGGAGCCGAGACTACCATTAGTGAATCCCCGCAGGACCACGAATCCACTGCCAGAGAACGCCCCGCCCCGCTGGATCGCGGAATGAGGCCCGCGGTAAGTCAATCTAGCCCAATAAGGTTTTTTAAGATGGCGCCGGCAGCGTGCCGACCGCAACCAAAACACGACTGGGCTAAAGGGATAGTGTGGGAGCGACTGTGAGCATGCGACAGCAGGGAAATCTTCAATCAAGAAGACTAACATGATCTGGGAACCCTGATTTGTTATGATGTGTATGTATCCTCTTTTCTACTTTTTTCTATTTTGCTATATAGACTTGTTGCTGAAACCAAAATAAACCTCCGCGTGCTCGATTCGGCCAGAGGTCCTTTCTGCGACCGCTGCACAAATGCATTTAAAACTGATTTTAACACAACAATTGAGGCACTATAGCAGGATATATCAAATCCTCCCTCAACAAATCCTCTCCCACCCAGTGTACCGCCCCCGGATTATGGGGGCTGACAAACATATCCAGAAACATTCAATATACTCGTATCCCCAGCCAGATCCACCTATTCAGTGTCACCTACACATGTTACAAGCTCTATATGACTACCCTAGTAACAACTTTCAACTTTACCTGCCTCATGACATTCCCAAGGCTGCTTTGCTGACACATAGCTAGTAGCGGAACGGATACTGCCAATAGAGGACGTTCTGGTGGTTATGTCTAAACATCTGTGAAAGCGTCAAAAGGAAGAGGGAGGGGGCCACTGCATCACATTATATATAGGGGGGGAGTGCCTGGATACCCTGTAAACGACAGGTACATCCTAGTAAACAAGTATATTTTGCCCCCCATTATATGTAGTGTGGATGATGTCACGTACCGCGAGATGAGCAGGAGGCTGTGAGAGCGGACACGGCCGCTTGTCCATGACTGCACCTTCCCGTGTGTTCTCATACAGGCTCATTTGGTTACGTCTTAATCCCACGCTATCGTATGTGGCTTTCCTCTATATGACAACGTCGTCACTTCATATACCAGACTGCGGCATAGGACCTAGTTCCTAGAAAATCATGATGACCAGACAAAAGAATATGTAAAGGCGCTCATTGTCATCAGATTCATCTCTATTATCAATTTATTATTATTATTATTTGGTATCCCCATTTTTGTACAAACTTCTAGTCACATTTAAAATCTAAAAAAACCCACATCTACAACGACATCCTCATTCCTGTAAGATATTATGCAAAACAGAAAGTACGGTAGACAAACAAAACAAAATAATCTTAAAAAACACTTAAAAAAAACTATTATAGACATTAATTACAAAATATTTCTACATCTACATCCTAGCTGGTCCGCCCGTTTACTCTTCTTTTTTTTTTAAAATAAATAAAAACACAATGGATATACACACTAAAAATAATTCAAAACACAAATGCCACAACCCCCACTAAACCCACCAATACAGAAACACACCCACACCTTAACTTAATCACACCACAATGGAGACCCCCCAAAATATACCACACCTAGAAATGTAGATAACCACATAAAGTATTATATATATAACTAAACTAAAACCCACACCGGCTCTCCCCTTTCCCAGCAGCGTCCAATAGCAAGTTTGCCGATAACAAGTTTAGCACAAGATCAGTTCATACACGCAGACAGAAGAACAAACAAATCATCCATCCTCTTCACGAACTAAAAGCAACCCAGGAACATAGCTAAATACATAAATTATATTTTACAGCATAATCAAATAAAAACAGAAAGCTAAACACAAAACCACATAAAGCACAGTTTGAGCGCCTGCGATCCTACCCTTTCCACAGTATCATAGATCCCTACATCATCACATGCCTCAGAACACAAACAAAAATTACAGCTTGCCAGCATCAGCCCAACAACCAGCGATGCGGAGGCAACGACAGACAGACGGACACTAAAGGAGGAACCCTCCAATAGGAGAGAGGCCCTCCCCCGTGCCAGCCTCTCTACTCCAGAGCAGTGCACCTTCACCATGGGAAGGGAGAGACTAGACTAAGCAGGACAACTAGGAGAGAGGCCTCCCCGTGCCCAGCCCTCATACTCCAGTGATTTCGAGCGCACCTCTCACCAGGATGTCGGACAGAGACGCACTAAGCGAGCCAATAAGGATGAGGAGACCCCTCCCGTGCCCCAGCCCCCCTCATACTCCAGAGAGCGACACCTCACCAGCAGGAGGAGAGGACAGACTAAGGACACTAAGGAGAGAGGCCCCTCCCCGTAGCCCAGCCCGATCATACTCAATGAGTGAAGAGCGCACATTCACAGAGAGGGACGAGGACAGACTAAGGGACATAAGGAGAGAGCGCCTCCGTTGCCCCAGCCTCTCATACTCCGAGAGCGACACTTCACAGGAGGAAGAGGAAGCCTAAGCGGACACTAAGGAGGGAGCCCTCCCCGTAGCCCAGCCCCTCATACTCAGAGAAGCGACCACCTTCACCAGGAGGCGGCAGAGGTGAGTGGACCAGACTAAGGAGAAGCACTAAGGAAGGAGAACCCCCCGTGCCCAGCCGCTTCATAGCTCCAGGATGAGACGTAACCTCCAGGAGGTGACTGAAGAGAGGAGCACTGAGCGACAGGACTAAGGAACACTAAGGAGAGAGGCCCTCCCGCTATGCCCAGCCCTCATACTCACAGAGAGCGCACCACCTATCACAGGAGGGGGACTGTAGGACAGACTAGAGGACTAAGGAGCAGAGCGCCCTCCCAGTGCCCAGGCCTCTCATACTCCAGAGAGCGCAACCTTCACCAGGAGGCTCGGACTTTCGACGGGCAGCAGACTAAGGGACACCTAAGCGAGCACGACGCCGTACATCCTCGTGCCAAGCCTCTCATACTACCAGCAGGAGCGCACCTTCACCAGAGGGCCGGGAGAAGACAGGACTAAGGGACACTAAGGAGAGAGGCCCCTACACCGTGCCCAGCCTAACTCATACTCCAGAGATCGCCACTTCACCAGGCGGGGGATAGAGTGAAAGACTAAGGACACTAATGGAGAGAGGTGCCTCCCCGTGCCCAGTGTCTCCTACTCCAGCCAGGACGCGCACCATTCGACAGGAGGGGGAAGAGGACAGACAACAGGGACACTAAGGGAGAGATGCGGGTAACCTCCCCATGAACCCCAGCCTCTCATATCCAGAGAGCGCACCTTACCAGGAGGGACGAGGACAGACTAAGGCGACACTAAGGAGAGAGCGCCATCACACGTGACCACCCAGCCGTCGCTATCTCCAGAGAGCGGCCTCCACCTTCACCAGGAGAGAGCGAGAGCGACAGACTAAGGGACACTAAGGAGAGAGAGCACCTTCCCCGTGCCCAGCCTCTCATACTCAGAGAGCGCACCTTCACAAGGAGGGGAAGATGAGGAAAGACAACGGACACTAAGGAGAGAGAGTCCTCCCCGTGACACCAGACCTCTCAGCTCCCAGAGAGTGCACCTTCACCAGGAGGGCGAGGACGAGACAGATAAGGGCACTAAGGAGAGAGACGTCCTCCCCGTGCCCAGCCTATCCATTACTCCAGAGAGCGCACCTTCACCAGGAGGGAGCAGGACAGACTAAGGGAATAAGTGAGATGAGCGTCCTCCCCGCCCGCCAGCCTCTCATACTCCCTAGAGAGCCGCACCATTCACCGGCGGGGGAGACAGGACTAAGCGGCACACTCAGGAGAGAGATGAGCCCTACCCATACTCCAGAGATGCGCACCTTCACCAGGCAGAAAGAGGACAGCATAAGGGACACTAAGGAGAGAGGACCCTCCCTGCCTGCCCAGGCCATCCATACTCCAGACGATGCCCGCACCTAATCACAGGAGGGTGAGAGGGACGACTAAGGGACACAAGAGAGAGGCCATCCCACCCGCTGTCCCACCTCTCATACTCCAGACGAGCTCCCCATTCACCAGGGGGAGAGGAAGGACAGACTAAGGGACAATAAGAAGAGAGGCCCTCCCCGTTGCGACCCAGGCCTCTAGACTCCAGAGAGCCGCCACCCCACCAGAGAGGGAGAGTGACAACTAGCGGACACTAAGGAGAGAGGTTCCTCCCCGGCCCAGCCTCTCAACTCAGGAGAGCCCGACACCTTCACCAGGGAGGAAGGAGAGGACAGACTAAGCGGGCACCTAGGAGAGAGGCCCCTCCCAGTGCCAGCTCTAATCACCCAGAGAGCACACACTCACCAGGACGGGTCGAGAGGGCAGAAAATAAGATTACATCGGGTCTTATTGTCTATAAGCTTTAACGGTACAAAGTGAGTGGGTTGCTTTTCAAGACATTTAACGGTAAGCTTTGAATAATCCATGATGGTACCATAAACAAAGCTCAACGTTGCGTGTCTTAGTTGCGTTAGGAATTGATTTTTTTGTAATTTGGAGTAGCAGGTCTCAAAGCAAAAGTCGGAGAAGGACACTCTAATGGAGAGAAGAGATGCGTACCTCTCGCTGGCCCAGCCTCTCATACTCCAGAGAGCGCCACCTTTCACCAGCGGGGGGAGAGAGGACAGAACTAAGGACACTAAGGAGAGCAATGGCCTCCCCGACTGCCACCTCTCCTACTCAGAGAGGCCGCACCTTCACCAGGGGGGTGGTAGGAGGAGACAGACTAGAGGAGACACTAAGGCGAGAAAGCCGTTCACTCCCCGTGCCAGCCTCTCATACTCCAGAGTGCGCGCACATTCAAGATAGGGGGGGGAAAGGAGGCCAGACTAAGGCGACATAAGGATGAAGAACGTCCTCCCATGACCCAGCCTCTCATATTCCAGATAGCGCACCTTCACAGGAGGCGAAGAAGGAAGACTAAGGGCACACTAAGGAGAGAGGCCCTCCCCGTATCGCCCAGCTCTCAACTCCAGAATGGAGAGCACCCTTCACCAGGAGAGAGCGAAGAGGACCATGATAAGCCCCAGCCGACACTAGGAGGAGCACTCCCCGATAGTCTCAGCCTCTAAATACTCCAGAGAGGAGCGCACCTTCACCAGGCGCGGGATAGGGACAGACTAGGGACCACTAAGAAGAGAGCGCCCTCCCCGTGCACAGCCTCTCATACTCCAGAGCAGGCACCTTCACCAGGAGGGGATGAAGCGACCAGACAGGACACTAAGAGAGAGGTCATCCCGCTGCCCAGCTCTAATACTCCAGGAGGAGCGCACCATCACCAGGAGGAGAGGACAGACAAGGGGCACTAAGCGAGAGAGTTAGGCCCTCCCCCAGTGCCCCAGCCTTCATTACTCCAGCACGAGCCACACCTGCACCGGAGAGGGAGAGCGGCGACTAAGCGGACAACGAAGGAGATGGGTCTCCTCGTGCCCAGCATCTCATACTCCAGAGAGACCGGCACCCTTCACCAGGCGGGGGGAGGCAGGACAGACTAAGGGACACTAAGGAGAGAGGCGCCTAATCCCCGTGCCCAGCTTCATACTGCCAGAGCAGCCCGCACCTCACCAGGGAGGGCGGGCCGAGCGACAGACTAAGGACACTTAAGGAGAAAGGTCCTCCCAGTGACCCAGCTACATAATCTCCAGGAGCGCACTTCAAGCAGGGGGGAGAGGAGATGGAGGGACAAGACTATTAGGCAGGACACTAAGGCAGAGAGGTCCTCCCCATGCCCAGCCTCTCATATTCCGATAGCCGCCCACCTTCACCAGGAGGCATGGGAGGAAAGACTAAGGGACACCTAAGGAGGGGAGAGCGCCCTCCCAGTGACCCAGCTCTCATACTCAGAGAGCGCACCTTCACCAGGAGGGGGGAGAGAGGACAGACTAGAGGAGACCACTAAGGAGGAGGCAGGGCCTCCCCGTGCCAGCCTCTCATAATCCAGACGAGCGCACCTTCACCAGGAGGGGAGAGGACACAGACGAGAGACACTAAGGAGAGAAGACGCCCCTCCCAGTGCACACAGCCTCTCATACTCCAGAGAGCGACAACCGTCAACAGGAAGGGAGAAGGAAAGACAAAGAGAGACACTAAGGCAGAGAGGTCACCCCTGTGCCAGCCTCTCATACTCCAGAGAGTGCACCTTCACCAGGCGGCATGGAACGACGTAGACCCAGACTAAGGGGCACTAAGGAGAGAGGCCCTCCCGCTGACCCAGCCTCTCATACGCCAGGAGCGACCACCTCCAGGAGGGACGGGAAGGACTAGCTAAGGGGCCACTAAGCGAGAAGAGGTCCTCCCGTGCCCAGCCTCTCAATACAACTCAGAAGACGCGCACCTCACCAGCAGGGGAGCGAAACAGGACTAAGCGGACACTAAGGAGAGAGCCCCACCCATACTCCAGAGTGAGAGCGCACCTTCACCAGGAGGGAGAGGACAGAAGTAAGCCGGACACTAAGGAGAGAGAGCCCATCCCGTGGCCCCAGCCCTCTCATACTCCAGAAGAGCGCACCCCTTAACAGGAGAGGGAAGAGGACAGACTAAGAGGCACACTAAGAAGAGAGGCCCTCCCCGGTGCCCAGCCTCTCATGACTACCATGAGAGACGCACCTTCACCAGCGAGGGAGAGACCAGACTAAGCTACCGGACACTAAGAGAGAGTCCTCCCCGTTGCCCCAGACCTCTCATACTCCAGAGAGCGCACACCTCACCAGGAGGGAATGCGAGGGAATGAGCGACAGAATAAGGGACACTAAGGCAGCATGAGGCCCTCCCCGGGCCCAGACATCTCATACTCCAAGAGATGCGCACCTTCCCAGCGAGAGGGGAGAGGACAGACTAAGGACACTAGAGAGAGGCCCTACCCGTGCACAGCCCTCATACTCCAGAGAGCGCACCTTACACCAGGAAGGGGAAACGAGGAACAGATAAGCAGGACACTAAGGAGAGAGGCCCTTCCGTATGCCACAGCCTCTCATACTCCAGAAGAGCGCACCTTCAACAGGAGGGAGAGGAAGACTTAAGGGACACTAAGGAGAGAAAAGTCCTCCCCATGCCCAGCCTCTCATATCAGAGATGGCCGAACTTCACCAGCAGGTGAGAGAGGACCGACTAAGGCGACACTAAGGAGATGAGGCCCCTCCCGTGCCCAGCTCTCATACTCAGAGAGCGCCACTCGTCAGGAGGGAGCGAGAGGGGACAGACGACAGAGCGACCTACTAGGAGAGAGGCCCCCCCGATGCCCAGCCTCTCATACTCCAGAGAGCGCACCTCACCAGGAGGGTTGAGAGCGACAGACTAATGCAGGGACACTAAGGAGAGAGGCCCCCCCCCCGTGCCCGCTCTCATTTTTTTACTCCAGAGAGAACGCCACTTCACAGGAGGTGATGAGTACAGGCCTAAGGGGACCCTAAGTTAGAGCACTCCTCCCGTGCCCAGCCTCTCATACTCCGAGAGCTGCACCTTCACCAGGAGGCGGAGGCAGAGGACAGACTAAGCGGCACTAAGGAGAGAGAGGATCCGCCAAGGCAGCACTCCTCATATCCAGATCGGGAGCGCACCTCAACATGAGGGGGACAGAGGACAGACTAAGGGAACACTAAGAAGAGAGGCCCTCCCCGGGCCAAGCCTAAACTCATACTCAGAGAGGAGCCACCTTCACCAGGAGAGGGACTGAGGACAGATAAGACCGGACAAGTAAGGAGAGAGGCCCTCCCCATACTCAGATGAGTGCACTTCACCAGGAGAGCGCCATGGAGCGAAGAACTAAGGACACTAGAGGAAGAGGCCCTACCCGTGACCCCAGCCTCTCATACTCCAGAGGAGCGCACCTTCACCAGGAGGAGGCTGAGAGAGACGACTAAGGACCTAAGGGATGCAGAGGCCCTCCCGTGCTTGTCCAGTACCCACACAATCATCAGAACCAGCAATATACAGAACCAGCCCTATCCAGTACCCACACAATCATCAGAACCAGCAATATACAGAACCGGCCCTGTCCAGTACCCACACAATGAGGTCGGGTCTGGTGTTCGCCAGGGTTGTCCTCTGAGCTCACTACTGTACGTGTTCGCGATTGACCCATTCCTTAGGAGGGTTGATCGTGGGCCGTTGGTGGGAGTCGGGATGGACCAGACGGCACCAGAAGCCACTCTTAGGGTGGTAGCGTATGCCGATACACCGCACGGGCATCTTCCGGCTTACGCTACCCCGGTTCTGAAGGTGATTCGCCGGTGGGGTCTGGGATCGTGGGAGATCAGGACCATGTCGACATGAGGGTTCTGTTGACCCATTTCCAGAAGCCTCTGGTCCTCAGGGATTGCCCAAGGAGGGATCTTGACAGGATCCCCTTGAAGTTTTGGGACGTGACTTGGCGCTGCTTCCATGGAAAACTGTGTGTGAGGGACAATCTAAAGTGTAGGAGCTCTGAGGAAAGGGGTTGTCCCCGGGAGGAGTGCGGTGGCCTGCTGGAGAGCATGGACCACTTCCTGCCTCAGTGCCCCTATAACACAGAGGTGTACAACCGGGTGGGCGCTTCCATCCATTGGCCCGGGTTGGCCGGTCTCTCCTATGCGGAGTGGGCCTATGGAGTATTCAGAGGCCTGGGTGGCCGGGACCGCTGCACGTTATTCCTATTTAGCCTAGTGGTCAGGTACCACACGTGGAACGCACGGTGCTTGTATCGACGCAGCGTAAAATCCTCCCAGTGGATGAGGTGGTTAGGAACATTCTGGGTGACCTGGTGAAGGTGCGCTCTCTGGAGTATGAGAGGCTGGGCACGGGGAGGGCCGCTCTCCTTTGGAGGGGGTTCTCCTTTAGTGTCCCTTAGTCTGTCCTCTCCCCTCCTGGTGAAGGTGCGCTCTCTGGATTATGAGAGGCTGGGCACGGGGAGGGCCTCTCTCCTTAGTGTCCCTTAGTCTGTCCTCTCCCCCCCTAGTGAAGGTGCGCTCTCTGGAGTATGAGGGGCTGGGCACGGGGAGGGCCTCTCTCCTTAGTGTCCCTTAGTCTGTCCTCTCCCCCCCTAGTGAAGGTGCGCTCTCTGGAGTATGAGGGGCTGGGCACGGGGAAGGGGAGTGCAGAGACTGCAGCGCGCGGCGAGGGGAGGCAAGACTGCAGCCGCGCGGTCGAGGGAGTTCAGAACTGGTGGCGTTAGGGAGGGCATAGACTAGCAGCGCGCTGGCGGAGTGGCAGAGACTGCGTCTCGGGGAGTTCAGAACTGCGGCGCGAGGGGAGTGCAGAGACTGCGGCGCGAGGGGAGTGCAGAGACTGCAGCGCGCGAGGGGAGTGCAGAGACTGCAGTGTGAGGGGAGGGCAGAGATAATACACTGGACACACTTCCCTCTGTCGATACCATTTATATTAACCCTCTCCAGGGGTCTGAGTAAGTTTGAGCAAATTGTATCAATCACCAATCACTGCCCGGTGACCCTGATTGTTGTGGGTCCCTGCTCTCTAATATGTCGGCACCACATGGCACCTCACGCAGTCACAGGAACCCGCAACCCCCAGCAACCCATAACTGACAGTTCATAGCACAAGCCAGACCCAGCTACCCCCCTCAGCACCCTCACTGACACATACCAGTACAGGACCCAGCTCCCCCTGCAGCACCATACTGACGGCATGCAAGACCAGGACCCCTGCCCCCCCACCCCGCTGGACAGCAGAGCAAGGGACCCTGACCCACTGTCCCCAGCCCCCATACTGCCAGCCATAGCATAAGACACAGACCCAATCCCCCCAGTAACCCCCAGACCATACTGACCAGGCATCAGGCATAGACCAGGACCCCGCTGCCCCCCCAGCCCCATAACTGACAAGTCATCGCAGGGACCCAGGCCCCCAGCTCCCCCCTCCACCCATACTGACAGACATAGCAGAGACCAGGACCCAGCTGCCCCCCAGCACCCATACTGACAGGCATAGCAGAGACCAGGACCCAGCTACCCCCCAGCACCCATACTGACAGGCTAGCAGAGACCAGGACCCAGCTACCCCCCAGCACCCATACTGACAGACTAACCATAACCTAGGACCCAGCTCCCCCCATCACCCATACCACCAGGCAAGCAGGACCAGGACCTCGCTGCCCCCCGCACGCCATACTGACAGGCAATAGCAGAGACCAGGACCCCGCTGCTCCCCCAGCCCCTACTGACAGACCTTAGCAGAGACCAGGACCCACTTGTGCCCCCACAGCACCATACCGACAGGCTATGCAGAGACCAGGACCCCAGCTGCCCCCAGCAACCCATACTACTAACCTAGCAGAGACCAGAACCCAGCACCCCCAGCACCCATACTGACAGGCATAGCAGAGACCAGGACCCCCAACAGCGCGCCCCCAGCACCCTCTGACAGGCATAGCAGAGTGACCAGACCCATCTGCCCCCCAGCAACCCGCTGACAGGCATAGCAGAGACCAGACCCGCTCCCCAGCTCTCCATACCTGACAGACCTAGCAGAGACCAGGACCCAGCTGCCCCCCAGCACCCATACTGACAGACCTAGCAGAGACCAGGACCCAGCTGCCCCCCAGCACCCATACTGACAGCAATAGCAAGACACGGACTCAGCATCCCCACACCCATGCGACAGGCATCTACAGAGCCCGACCCAGTCTGCCGCCCGCACCATACTGATAGACATACATAGACCAGACCCCAGCTCTCCCCCACCCTACTGACAGCATCGAGACAGACCACAGCTTCGCCGGCCCTCCACCCATACGGACAGTCAATAGAAGGGACCCGGACCCCCAGCTGCCTCCCCAGCACCCATACTGACAGACATAGCAGAGACTCATTACCGCTGCCCCAGCACCCTACGATCAGGCAGGCTATCAGGGACCAGGACCCAGACTGCCCCCAACACCCTACTGAAGCATAGCAGAGACCAGAACCAGCTACCCCCCCAAGCACCCTACTGACAGGCATATCAGGACCAGACCCAGCTGCCCCCCCCAGCACCCATACTGACAGGCATCGCAAGACCAGACCCGATGCCCCCAGCACCCATACTGACAGGCATAGCAGAGACCAGGACCCAGCTGCCCCCCAGCACCCATACTGACAGGCATAGCAGAGACCAGGACCCAGCTGCCCCCCCAGCACCCATACTGACAGGCAATAGCAGAGACCAGGACCCAGCTGCCCCCCAGCACCCATACTGACAGGCATAGCAGAGACCAGGTCCCAGCTGCCCCCCAGCACCCTAGTGACAGGCATATCCGAGACCCGCACCCATACTGACGGCATATCAGGACAGTTCCCCGCTGCCCCCCCAGCAACTATGACAGGCATAGCAGAGACCAGGACCCAGCTGCCCCAAGCAACCCAACTGACAGACTAGCTAAACAGGACCCCCTACCCCCCATCACCCATACGACCGGCTATCGGTATCCAGACCTCAGCTGCCCCCACTAGCACCATATACTGACCACATAGCAACGACCAGGACCCCTGCCCCCCCCATCAACCCTACTGACAGACATAGCAGAGACCAGGACCCAGCTGCCCCCCAGCACCCATACTGACAGGCATAGTAGAGACCAGGACGCAGCTGCCCCGCAGCACCCATACTACAGCACAGCAAGACCAGGACCCAGCTTGCCCCCAGCACCCATACTACAGGCATAGCAGGACAGGACCCAGCTGCCCCCCAGCACCCATATGATCAAGGCATAGCAAGACTCAGACCCAGCTGCTCTCCCCAGCCCCCATACTGACAGCATAGAAGGACCAGGTCTCCAGCTGACCCCCAGCCCTCCCCATAGTGACGCATACAAAGACCAGGACCCCTATGACAGCATAGCAAGACCAGGTCCCAGCTGCCCCCAGCACCCATACTGACAGACATAGCAGGACCAGACCCGCTGGCCCCCCCAGCACCCATACTGACAGACCGAGCAGAGACCATGACCACAGCTGCCCCCCAGCACCCATATCTGACAGACATAGCAGATGACCAGACTCCAGCTGCCCCCCCAGCACCCTACTCCTGACAGCATAGCAGAGACACCGACCCCGCTGCCCCCAGCACCCATACTGACAGGCATAGCAGAGACCAGGTACCCAGCTGCCCCCCAGCCACCAATACTGACAGGCATAGCAGAGACCAGGACCCAGCTGCCCCCGCACCCCTACTGACAGACATACAGGACCCAGCTACCCCCCAGCACCCATACTGACAGGCATAGCAGGGACAGACCCAGCCTGCCCCCCCCGCCACCCATACTGACAGGCCATACAGGGACCTGGACCCAGCTGCCCCCCAGCCCCTAATGAACAGACTAGCAGAGACCAGGACCCACTGCCCCCCAGCCCCCATCCGACAGGGCGCGCAGGGACCAGACCCAGCTGCCCCCCAGCACCCATACTGACAGACATAGCAGAGACCAGGACCCAGCTGCCCCCCACACCCATATCACCGACGTCATAGCAAGACCTAGTACCCAGCGCCCCCCAGCACCCATACTGACTGCATAGCAGGGACCAGGACTCATCACCCCCAGCCCACCCATACTGACATGCATAGCAAGACCAGACCCCAGCTCCCCCCAGCACCCATACCACATGCATAGCAGAGACCAGACCCCGCTGCCCCCCAGCCTACTACTGAACTAACATACATAGCAGATACCAGGACCCAGCTGCCCCCCAGCACCCATACCGACAGGCATAGCAGGGACCAGGACCCAGCTGCCCCCCAGCACCCATACTGACAGACATAGCAGATACGGAACCCCATCTTCCCCCCAGCAACCCATAACTGCAGGCATAGCAGAGACCAGACCATCTGCCCCCCCAGCCCATACTGACAGACTAGCAGGACCCATTACCCATCTGCCCACCCACCCATACGAAGACTAGCAAGAGACCAGAACCCAGCTGCCCCCCAGCACCCATACTGACAGGCATAGCAAAGACCAGGACCCAGCTGCCCCCCAGCACCCATACTGACAGGCATAGCAGGGACCAGGACTCAGCACCCCCAGCACCCATACTGACAGGCATAGCAGAGACCAGGACCCAGCTGCCCCCCCTGCACCCATACCGACAGCATTCAGAGATCCAGGACCCACTGCCCCCCCTCACCCATACCGACAGCCCATAAGCAAGAGACCAGGACCCAGCTTCCCCCCAGCTCCCACACTGACAGGCTAGCAGACCAGGACTCATCATACGCCCATCACCCATACTGACAGGCATAGATAGACCAGGACCCAGCTGCCCCCCACACCCTACTGGACAGGCATAGCAGGGGACCATTGCACCCCCCGCTGCCCCCCATATCCCGCTAGTATAGGTTGCAGCCCGCTAGTAGGTGTCATCCCGCTAGTATGTGCAATCCCGTGTAGTAGTGCAGCCGGTAGTAGGTGCAAGCGCGGTAGTAGTTGCAGCCCTTGGGTAGGTTAGGCGCAGAGCCCGGTACGTATGATGCAGCCTTGTAGTAGATGGAGCTCTGCGGTAAGGTGCTTCTCTGATAGATGCTAGCCGTACTAGTTGCTGCTCTGTAGTCTAGGTGCAGCACTGTGTAGGTGCAGCCCGGTAGTAAGTGCAGCCCGTAAGAGGTGCAGCCCGTATAGTTGCAGCCCGGTAGTAGTTGCAGCCCGGTAGTATGTGCATCCGTAGTAGGTGCAGCCCCCGTATATGTGCAGCCACCGGAGTAGGTCAGCCCCGTATCTAATTGAGGTGGCCGGGCCCGGTCTGAAGGTGCAACTTGTATTATGTCGCCCTCTAGTCGGGCATCCCGGTATAGATGCAGCCTGTAGACATGCAGGCCCAGTAGTAGGTGCAGCCCGTAGTAGATGTAGCCGGTTTAGTAGATGTACCCATATGCAGCCGGTAGTAGATGTAGCCCGGTAGAGAGTTAGCCCGTATTAGATGTAGCCCGGTATAGATGTAGCCCCGGTACGTAGTGCAGCCCGGGATTAGTGCACCGGTAGGAGTGCGCATGGTAGTAGTGCAGCCCGGTAGAGATGCAAGCCCGTAGTAGATGCACTCCGGTGTAGATGCACCCGGTCATAGAATGCACAGCAGCCCGGTAGTAGATGCAGCCCGGTAGTTAGATCAGCCCGTTAGTAGATTAGCCGGTAAGTGGTGCTTCTCTGTAGTAGGTGCTGCCGCTGTAGTTAGGTGCAGCCGGTAGTAAGTGCAGCCCCGGTAGTAAGTGCAGCCCGGTAGTTAGTTGAGCAGCCCTGGTAGTAGGTGGCATCGCCCGTACTTAGATTTGTAACCGCAGTATAGATTACCCGTAAGTAGATGTCCTCCGGTAGCTAAGGGCAGCCCGGTAGTAGGTTGCAGCATGGTATAGTGTGGCACCCAGTAGTAGGTGCAGCCCTGTAGAAGGTGCAGCCCGGTAGTAGGTGCAGCCCCCGGTAGTAGGTGGCAGCCCGGTAGTAGGTGCAGCCCGGTAGTAGGTGCAGCCCCGTAGTAGGGGCATGCCCCGTAGGACGTGCAGCCCCGTATAGGTGCAGCCCTGTAGAAGGTGCACCCAGTAGTAGTGTGCAGCCCGATAGTAGGTGCAGCAGCCCTGTATAGGTGCAGCCTTGTAGTGGTGCAGCCTGTAGTAGGTGCAGCCCGGTAATAAGTGCAGCCCCCAGTAGTTAGATGCAGCCCAGAGTAGGTGCAGCCCGGTAGTAGTAATGTAGCCTTTTAGGTTAGATTTAAGCCCAGTAGCTTCAGCCAGGTAATTTAGATTAGCCCGTAGTTAGATGTGCCCATATAATGTAGCCGGTAGTAGATGTAGCCCGTAGTAGGTGCAGCCCGGTAGTAGTGCAGCCCGTAGTAGGTGCAGCCCGGTTATAGATGCAGCCCGGTAGTATATGCAGCCCGTTAGTAGATGCAGCCCGTAGTAGATGCAGCCCGTAGTAGATGCACCCGTATTAGATGCCAAGCCCGGTATAGATGCAGCCCTTAGTAGATGTGCCCGTTAGTAGATTAGCCAGCCCGGGTAGTAGGGCTGCTCTGTAGTATGCTGCTCTGTTAGTAGTGCAGCCCGGTATAAGTCAGCCCGTAGTAGTGCAGCCCGGTAGTTAGGTGCAGCCCGGTAGTAGGTGGCAGACCCGTAGTTAGGTGCAGCCACAGGTAGAATAGATGTACCCTGTAGTAGATGTTAGCCCGGTAGTAGGTCAGCCCTAGTAGGTGCAGCCGCGGTAGTTAGGTGCGCATGGTAGTTAGGTGCAAGGCATCCCCCCCCCCCCCCCCCCCCCCCCCCCCCCCCCCCCCCCCCCCCCCCCCCCCCCCGCCCCCCCCCCCCCCCCCCCCCCCCCCCCCCCCCACCCCCCCCCCCCCCCCCCCCCCCCCCCCCCCCCCCACCCCCCCCAGTAGTATGTGCAACCCTGTAGAAGGTGCAGCCCGGTAGTAGGTGCAGCCGTATTAGGTGCAGCCCGTAGTAGTTGCCCCGGTATAGTGCGCTCTGTAGTAGTGCTGCCGTAGTAATGTGGGAATAGTTTGAGGTGGAGGCTGAGTCCAAACGGTGGAAGCTGTGCTCTGCGTTAGAGTCTCTCCTGGACGCCATTTTTCCTGGGTTTAGGTTTCTGTCCACACTGAGGGGCAACTACACACTGGGGCAAATTAACTTACCTGTCCTCTGTTGCATCCCTGATTCATGTTTCGGACGGTCATATGAAGATAAGTCCCCGGTGTCGGGATTCACCATGTGCCGCCTGAGTTCCTGCATCTGTCCGTCTTCCCGCCGAGGTCCCGAGTCACTTCTCTTCCTGGAGTCTTGTAGTTGGGGGGCGGGCTTGGACAACAATTTGAAATGTCAAAATCTGTGCGTAGTCCCGCATCCACCGTGTTGTCCGACGTGGCCCGTTATTGATGTAAGCCCGTAGTAGGTGCAGCCCGTAGTAGGTGCCGTGGGGGTAGTAATGTAGCCCCTATTAGATGTCCCCGGTAGAGATTAGCCCCGTATAGGTGCAGCCCGGTAGTAGATGTAGCCCCTAATAGTAGATGTAGCCCAGTGTAGGTGCAGTCCCGCCGGTATAGAATGTAGCCCTGTAGTAGACTGCAGCCCGTAGTAGATATGTAGCCCGTAGTACGGTGCGGCTCTAGTAGGTGCTGCTCTGTAGTAGATGTAGCCCGGTAGTAGGTGCTGCTCTGTCAGTATTTGCAGCCCGTAGTATGTAGCCCGGTAATTAGTGCTCTCTGTAGTAGATGTGCCCCGTAAGTAGGTGCTTGCTCCTGTAGTAGTTGGTTCGGCTCTGTAGTAGGTGCAGGTCACTGTAGTACAGGTGCAGCTCGGTCGTAAGTGCAGCTCTCGGTAGTAGATGCATCCGGTAGTAGGCATGCAGCCCGGTAGTAGGTGCAGCCATGTAGTAGTGGGTGGCAGCCCCTGTAGTAGGTGCAGCCCTGTAGAAGGTGCAGCCTGTGTAGTATATGTACTCCTGTAGTAGTGCAGCCTGTATTATGCCAAGACCCTGTAAATGTGCGCCTGTAAAGGTGCAGGCCCTGTAGAGGTGCCAGCCTGTAGAAGTGCACCCTGTAGACGGTGCACCCTTAGTAATGTAAGCCTAGTAGGTGCTGCCTGTAGTAGTGCCAGGCCCGCGTATCAGTTGCAGCCCCTGGTAGTAATCCGCCCGGTATAGAACTGCAGCCCGTAGTAGTGTCGAGCCCGGTAGTAGATGTAGCCCGTGTATAGGTACAAGGCCCGGTAGTTGGTGCAGCCCGGAGTAGAGTGCAGCCCGGTATGATGCCGCAGCCCATTAGTAAGTGCAGCCCATTAGTAGGTCCGTCCCGGTAGTAGATGCAGCCCGTTAGTAGATGTAGCCCCGTAGTAAGGTACTGCTCTGTAGTAGGTGCAGCCCTATTAAGGTTACAAGCCCGGTAGTAGGTGCAGCCTCTGTTAGTAGGTGTCAGCCACCGGTAGTAGGTCTGCGCCCGTCGTAGTGCAGCCCGGTAGTAGGTGCACCCGGTAGAGGTGCCCCGGTATAGATGCAGCCCGGTATAGATGTCGCCCGTTATAGATGTAGCCCGTAGTAGATGTGCCCGGTAGTAGATGCCGCTCCGTTAGTACGATGCAGCCGTTAGTTGAAATGCACGCCCAGTTAGTAGATGCAGCCCTTAGTAGATGCCAGTCCCGGTGTAATGCACCCGGTAGAGGTGCCTGCTCTGTAGTAGTGCAGCCCGTAGTAGATGTAGCCGTATTTCCGATGTAGCACGGTAGTAGATGTAGCCCGTATAGGCTGCTTGGCCGGTAGTAGGCTGCTGCTCTTTATAGTCTTGCTCTTTAGTAGGTACAGCCCGGTAGTAAGGCAGCCCGGGAGCAAGTGCAGCCCGGTAACGTAGAGTGCAGGCCGTCATTAAGTGCAAGCCCGGTAGTAAAGTGCACCTTAGTAAGTGACCCGGTAGTAGGTAAGCCCGGTAAGTATGTGCAGCCCGGTAGTAGGTGAGCCCGGTAAGTAGGTGGCAGCCCTGTAGAAGGTGCCGCCCGTTGTATGGTGCGCCCGGTAGTAGATGTAGCCCGGTATTATGTGCTGCCTCTGTAGTAGGTGTGCTCTGTATAGTGCAGCCCAGTAGTAGGTGGCAGCTCATTAGGGTTGCAGCCCGTAGAGGAACCGGTAGTAATATTGGGATAGTTTGAGGTGGAGCTTGAGTCCAAAACGTGAGCTGTACTCTGGTTAGAGTCTCCTGAATCCAGTTCCGGGCGTTTGTTTCCTGTCACAGCAACGGAAGGTGCACTACACACTGGGGCAATTACTTCCCTGGTCCTGTGCGAGCACCTGATTCGACGGTCAGATGAAATGAAGTCCGGTGTGATTTCACATGTGGCCCTGAGTGCAGGCATCTGGTCGCTTCCCTTCCCCGCCGAGGTCCCTGGAGTTCACTTTCTTCTTCCTGGAGCTTGTAAGTGCGTGGCTTGGGACACAATTTGAAATGTCAAATCTTGTGCGTAGTCCGAATCCACCGGGTTGTCCGACGGCCACGCCCCACTATTTCTGTTGCGTGCCAGCCGACGCTGATGCGCCAAAATCCCCTTTTAAATGCAGCGCAAAACGGATATTGTCGGGGAACCCAACGAAAATGTGTTCCGTGGATCCTTAGTAAATGAGCCCCACTGTCTCTCTCTTGTGGACTCGCTGCTTTGTGGAAAGACCAGGAGGTCAGACGGACCATGTGCTCCCCCTGCACGGGGGTTTTATACTCCCCCTGGTCAGGTGGTAGCTCCTCTCCAATCACAATCCAACTTACAATACAGCCACGTGATTGGATAACATCTTACACCCTCTTAACTATATTGGCTGTCCAGACAGGAGCTGATATAACATAATCTCCCAGAGCTGAGAAACTTCCCTAGAGGAAGCACATGACTCCCTAGACGCGCTTCCTGACCTGGAGAGGAGCGCTATTCACACCATACAGCCGCCGTGTATTGGCAAATCCTATAAAGCGAAAAAAAGGACAAAATACAGCAAGCTGAGGAATGTCCACACATTCCGGCAGCCTCCAGGCGTATCCCGGGAAAGAAAGGCAAGGAGACATGCCAGAGGACGAGTGGAGTAGCTACGCAGGGTCTAAATAGACAGGTTTTATGTAAAGAGGAAAGCATTCTTCAGCAGTGTCCGTTGGTAGGTGGAGTTCTCCGCCACTGTCTAACTTTTGTTTCTCTGAATGTTCCAGAGACCGCCCCGATTGAAGAGGCTACTGGAAGCTCCATATCGTCTCTCCTGGAAGACGCAGAGATAAGACAATCCTTTTGGACTTTCTTCAGACAAGGTACCATTGCTGGGCCTTTGTGCCGTAGTCAGAGTGGTGGGAGATGCTCAAGAAGGTGGCGAGATCTCCGCCACTCTCGAGCCCTCAGAGCCTGGACATGTACCGCCTGTATCATGACCTGAGGAAACTCCAGCATCTCGTCTCGACTGGATGTATCGTTGAGGACATCTCCAAGTGAATCCTGCGGAGAGGGCCCATACGATAGACCCGCATCTACGGAAATACCGCTCGCCCGACCCTTACCAAACTACAATCGTCAGTGGACACGAAGGATCCCGAAATGTTCCAGAGCAGGATTCTGAGGTCTCATATCCTTCTCCTCACACCTCAGTGCCACTATAACACCGAGGTGTACAGATGGGTATCGACACGCGTAAAATCTCCCGTGGATGAGGTGGTTAGGAACATTCTGTGACCTGGG
>WNYA01000682.1:59512-125697 GCA_019512145.1 Engystomops pustulosus
CCCCTCCTGGTGAAGGTGCGCTCTCTGGAGTATGAGAGGCTGGGCACGGGGAGGACCTCTCTCCTTAGTGTCCCTTAGTCTGTTCTCTCCCTCCTGGTGAAGCCCTCCTGGTGAAGGTGCACTCTCTGGAGTATGAGAGGCTGGGCACGAGGAGGACCTCTCTCCTTAGTGTCCCTCAGTCTGTCCTCTCCCCTCCTGGTGAAGGCGCACTCTCTGGAGTATGAGAGGCTGGGCACGGGGAGGACCTCTCTCCTTAGTGTCCCTTAGTCTGTCCTCTCCCCCCTCCAGAGAGCGCACCTTCACCAGGAGGGAGAGGACAGACTAAGGGACACTAAGGAGAGAGGCCCTCCCCGTGCCCAGCCTCTCATACTCCGAGAGCGCACCTTCATCACCAGGAGGGGAGAGGACAGACTAAGGGACACTAATCGAGAGAGGTCCCTCCCTGCCCCACCTCTCAACTCCAGAGAGTGCACTTCACCCAGGAGGGAGAGAACAGACTAAGGGGACTAAGGAGAGAGGCCCTCCCCGTGCCCAGCCTCTCATACTCCAGAGCGCACCTTCACAGAGGGAGAAGGAGACAGACTAAGGGGCACTAAGGAAGAGGTCCTCCCCGTGCCCAGCCCTCTCTACTCCAGAGAGCGCACCTTCACCAGGGGGAGAGGACAGACTAAGGACAACTAAGGAGAGAGGCCCTCCCACTACTCATCCAAGAGCGCACCTTCACCAGGAGGGAGAGGACAGACTAAGGACACTAAGGAGAGAGGGCCCTCCCCTTGCCCAGCCTCTCATACTCCAGAGAGCCGCACCTTCACCAGGAGGGAGAGGACAGACTAAGGACACTAAGGAGAGAGGCCTCCCCGTGCCCAGCCTCTCATACTCCAGAGAGCGCACCTTCACCAGGGAGGGAGAGGACAGACTAAGGGACACATAAAGAAGGCCTCCCCGTGCCCACCTCTCATACTCCAGAGAGCGCACCTTCACCAGGAGGGGAGAGGACAGACTAAGGGACACTAAGGAGAGAGGCTCCACCCGTGCCCAGCCTCTCATACTCCAGTAGCGCACCTTCACCAGGAGGGAGAGGACAGACTAGGGGCACTAAGGAGAGAGGCCCTCCCATGCCCAGCCTCTCATACTCCAGAGAGCACACCTTCACCAGGAGGGAGAGGGCCAGACTAAGGGACACTAAGGAGAGAGGTCCTCCTCGCCCCAGCCTCTCATACTCCAGAGCGCACCTTCACCAGTGGGAGAGGACAGACTAAGGGACACTAAGGAGAGAGGCCCTCCCCGTGCCAGCCTCTCATACTCCCAGAGAGCGCACCTTCACCAGAGGGGAGAGGACAGACTAAGGGCACACTAAGGAGAAGTTCCTCCCCGTGCCCAGCCTCTCATACTCCAGAGAGCGCACCTTCACCAGAGGTAGAGAACAGACTAAGGGACACTAGGAGAGAGGCCCTCCCCGTGCCCAGCCTCTCATACTCCATAGGGCACCTTCACCAGGAGGGAGAGGACAACTAAGGGCACTAAGGGAGAGGTCCCTCCCCGTGCCCAGCCTCTCATACTCCGAGAGCGCACCTTCACCAGGGGAGAGAACAGACTAAGGGACGACTAAGGAGAGACGGCCCCCCCATACCAGAGAGTGCACACCTTCACCAGGAGGAGGACAGACTAAGGGACACTAAGGAGAGAGGGCCCTCCCCGTGCCAAGCCTCCAACTCCAGAGAAGCGCACTTCACCAGGAGGGGAGAGGACAGACTAAAGGACACTAAGGAGAGAAGGCCCTCCCCGTGTCCCGCCTCTCATACTCCAGAGAGCGCACCTTCACCAGGGGGAGAGACAGACTAAGGGACACTAAGAAGAGAGGCCCCCCCGTGCCACCTCTCATACTCCGAGAGCGCACCTTCACCAGGGGGAGAGGAACGACTAGGGACACTAAGGAGAAGGTCCTCCCCTGCCAGCCCGTATGAGAGGCTGGGCACGGGGAGGGCCTCTCCCCTTAGTGTCCCTCAGTCTGTCCTCTCCCCCCCTAGTGAAGGTGCGCTTTCTGGAGTATGAGTGGCTGGGCACGGGGAGGGCCTCTCCCCTTAGTGTCCCTCAGTCTGTCCTCTCCCCCCCTGGTGAAGGTGCGCTCTCTGGAGTATGAGAGGCTGGGCACGGGGAGGGCCTCTCTCCTTAGTGTCCCTTAGTCTGTCCTGTCCCCCCCTGGTGAAGGTGCGCTCTCTGGAGTATGAGAGGCTGGGCACAGGGAGGACCTCTTTTCTTAGTGTCCCTTAGTCTGTTATTGGTCTCTGCTGGGGATTGATGTTGAGTAAACCATACTTTAAGTTTAACTGATCTGAGAAACCGTGTGATCTCGCCCTCAAATTTCAACCAATCAGTCTCTCCAGTAGGACAAAAGGATAACCCCTTATTTAATAACTCCAATTGTATATCAGACAATGTAAAAGATGATATATTTACCACCAAGTCTCTAGATGCTTTAATTATTTCCTCTGACTGGCGGATTTCAGGCTCTTTGCGCTCCGGGTCATGGGGCTGCTTTCTGTGGCGTTGAGTGTTCCGTCCAAGGTGGACATTAAACGGTTATTTGAAACAGAATCTAGGAGATTGATTACCCTGAGACTACACCTATCTCTGCTTGGAGAATACTACAAAAATAAAATGATACCACGGGGTCTACGCCCGCAACTAAGACCAAATCTCTTTCCGAGTAATGTTGATTTCTGCCATATTTTTGAAGGACTTACTACTTTCCGAGTAATGTTGATTTCTGCCATATTTTTGAAGGACTTACTAATAAATATGCCTTGGATGTTATCCTATTGAATATTGATTTTCTGCAAAAAGAAATTATGGTCACCTCTGATAAAGTGTCTTCATATGAGACACAACTTCAGCAACTAATGGAATCAGCTGAGTTTACCACTTACAAGGAAAAATCCATACAAATATTCCAGAAGTTTAAACATGAACAGGAAGAAACAAAGAGACATAAGTGGCACCGAGATTCGGAAGATTACAAAGCAGGGAAGATATATAATTGGCAAACAGATGACAAAATGGAGATTAGACCACAGAGCCATAGATCCAATAGGAAAGGTCTGAAGAAGCAACCTACACAGCAGAACAAAAATAAAACCAACAATGCACAGGACTCTTTTTTAGAGGTGGGGGAATCGCGCCTAAAAGGTGGAGGAGAAACAATAGGCGCGGTGGGAAGCGCCACAGAAAGCAGCCCCATGACCCGGAGCGCAAAGAGCCTGAAATTATTGGTCGATAATGCATATGCCAAGGATCTAATCGACAAGGCCACACATAAGTTCTTACTACCTGAAAAACCGGTCACTCCGGTTTTATACTGTCACCATGAGGGAGAGGACATCTAAGGCGCACTAAGAGAGGCCCTCCCCGTGCCCAGCCTCTCATACTCCAGAAGCGCACCTTCACCAGGAGGAGAGGACAGACTAAGGACACTAAGGAGAGACCCCTCCCCGTGCCCAGCCTCCTCATACTCCAGAGACGCAACCTTCACCAGGAGGGGAGAGACAGACTAAGGACACTAAGAGAGAGGTCCTCCCCGTGCCCAGCCCTCTACTCCGAGAGGCACTCACCATTAAGGAGAGGACAGACTAAGGGACACTAAGGAGAGGAGGAGTCCTCCCCGTGCCCAGCCTCTCATACTCCAGAGAGCGCACCTTCACCAGGAGGAGGGAGACAGACTAAGGGCACTAAGGAGAGAGGCCCTCCCTGCCAGCCTCTCATACTCCAAGACGCACCTCACACAGGGGAGAGAACAAACTAAGGGACACTAAGGAGAGAGGCCCTCCCCCTACTCATCCAGAGAGCGCACCTTCACCAGGAGAAAGAGACACGAAGGGACACTAGGAGAGAGGCCCTCCCCGTGCCCAGCCTCTCATACTCCAGAGAGCGCACCTTCACACCGGAGGGGAGAGGACAGACTAAGGGACACTAAGGAGAGGCCTCCCGTCCAGCCTCTCATACTCCAAGAGCGCACCTTCACCAGGGGAGAGGACAGACAAGGGACCTAAGAGAGAGAGCCCTCCCGTGCCCAGCCTCTCATACTCCAGAGAGCGCACCTTCACCAGGAGGGGAGAGGACAGATAAGGACACTAAGGAGAGAGGCCTCCCCGTCCCAGCCTCTCATACTCCAGAGAGCGCACCTTCACACAGGGGGAGAGGACAACTAAGGGGCACTAAGGAGAGGCCCTCCCAGTGCCCAGCCTCTCATACTCCAGAGAGCCACCTTCACCAGGAGGGAGAGGGCAGACTAGGACACTAAGAGAGAGGTCCTCCCGTGCCCACCTCCATACTCCAGAGACGCACCTTCACCAGGAGGGAGAGAGGACAGACTAAGGACACTAAGGAGAGAGCCCTCCCCTGTGCCCAGCCCCTCATACTCCAGAGAGCGCACCTTCACCATGGGAGGGAGAGGACAGACTAAGGGACACTAGGAGAAGGTCCTCCCCGCCCAGCCTCTCATACTCCAGAGAGCGCACCTTCACCAGGGGGGAGAGGACAGACTAAGGACACTAAGGAAGAGGCTCCCCTGCCCAGCCCTCATATCCAGAAGCGCACCTTCACCAGGAGGGAGAGGACAGACTAAGGGACACTAAGAGAGAGGCCCTCCCCGTGCCTAGCCTCTCATACTCCAGAGAGCGCACCTTCACCAGGAGGGGAGAGGACAGACTAAGGGACACTAAGGAGAGAGGTCCTCCGCTGTCCAGCCTCTCATACTCCAGAGAGCGCACCTTCACCAGGGGGAGAGGACAGACTAAGGCAACTAAGAAAGAAGGCCCTCCCCGTGCCCAGCCTCTCATACTCCAGAGAGCGCACCTTCACCAGGAGGGGAGAGGACAGACTAAGGGACACTAAGAGAAGAGGCCTCCCCGTGCCCAGCCTCTCATACTCCGAGAGCGCACCTTCACCACAGGAGGGAGAGGACAGACTAAGGGCACTAAGGAGAGAGGCCCTCCCGTCCCGCCTCTCATACTCCAGAGAGCACACCTTCACCAGGAGGGGAGAGGGCAGACTAAGGACACTAAGGAGAAGGTCCTCCTCGTGCCCAGCCTCCTCATACTCCAGAGAGCGCACCTTCACCAGGAGGGAGAGGACAGACTAAGGGACACTAAGGAGAGAGGCCCTCCCCGTGCCCAGCCTCTCATACTCCAGAGAGCCACCTTCACCAGGGGGGAGGGAGGACAGACTAAGGGACACTAAGGAGAGAGGCCTCCCCGTGCCCAGCCTCTCATACCCAGAGAGCGCACTCTCACCAGGGGGGGAGGGGACAGACTAAGGACACTAAGGAGAGAGGCCTCCCCTGCCCACCTCTCATACTCCAGAAGCGCACCTTCACCAGGAGAAGATCGACAAGGGCACTAAGGGAGAGGCCTCCCGTGCCCAGCCTCTCATACTCCAGAGAGCGCACCTTCACCAGAGGGGAGAGGACAGACTAAGGGACACTAAGGAGAGAGGCCCTCCCCGCCAGCCTACTCATACTCCAGAGAGGCACACTTCACCAGGAGAGGAGAGGACAGACTAAGGGACACTAAGGAGAGGTAGGGCCCTCCCCGTGCCCAGCCTCTCATACTCCAGAGAAGCGCACCTTCACCAGGAGGGAGAGGACAGACTAAGGGACCTAAGGAAAGGCCCCCCCGGCCCGCCCTCATACTCCAGAGAGTGCACCTTCACCAGAGGGAGAGGCAACTAAGGGACACTAAGGAGAGAGGCCCCCCCGTCCCAGCCTCTCATACTCCAGAGAGCGCACCTTCACCAGGGGGAGAGGACAGACAAGGACACTAAGGAGAGCGGCCTCCCCTTGCCCAGCCTCTCATACTCCAGAGAGCGCACCTTCCGAGGGGGGGAGAGACAGACTAAGGGACACTAAGGAGAGAGCCCTCCCCGATCTCATACCAGAGAGCGCACCTCACCAGGGGGGAGAGGACAGAATAAGGGACACTAAGGAAGAGAGGCCTCCCCGGTCCCACCTCTCATACTCCAGGACCTGGTGAAGGTGCGCTCTCTGGAGTATGAGAGGCTGGGCACGGGTAGGACCTCTCTCCTTAGTGTCCATTCGTCTGCCCTCTTCCCTCCTGGTGAAGGTGCGCTCTCTGGAGTAAGAGAGGCTGGGCACGGGGAGGACCTCTCTCCCTAGTTTCCCTAAGTCTGTCCTCTCCCTCCTGGTGAAGGTGCGCTCTCTGGAGTATGAGAGGCTGGGCACGGGGAGGACCTCTCTCCTTAGTGTCCCTTAGTCTGCCCTCTCCCCTCCTGGTGAAGGTGCGCTCTCTGGAGTATGAGAGGCTGGGCACGGGGAGGGCCTTTCTCCTTAGTGTCCCTTAGTCTGTCCTCTCCCCTCCTGGTGAAGGTGCGCTCTCTGGAGTATGAGGGGCTGGGCACGGGGAGGACCTCTCTCCTTGGCCCCCTTAGTCTGTCCTCTCCCCTCCTGGTGAAGGTGCGCTCTCTGGAGTATGAGAGGCTGGGCATGGGGAGGGCCTCTCTCTTTAGTGCCCCTTAGTCTGTCCTCTCCCCTCCTGGTGAAGGTGCACTCTCTGGAGTATGAGAGGCTGGGCACGGGGAGGACCTCTCTCCTTAGTGTCCCTTAGTCTGTCCTCTCCCTCCTGGTGAAGGTGCGCTCTTTGGAGTATGAGAGGCTGGGCACGGGGAGGGCCTCTCTCCTTAGTGTCCCTTAGTCTGTCCTCTCCCCTCCTGGTGAAGGTGCGCTCTCTGGAGTATGAGAGGCTGGGCACGGGGAGGGCCTCTCTCCTTTGGAGGGGGTTCTCCTTTAGTGTCCCTTAGTCTGTCGCCTCCGCTCCTGGTGTTGGGCTGCTGCTGCACAGTAGATTTTTGTTTTGTGTTCTGAGCATGTAGTGATGTAGGGATCGCAGGCGCCAAACCTGGGCTTTATGTGGTTTGTTGTGGTTTAGCTTCTGTTTTATATTTGATTATGCTGTATATAATGTATGTATTACAGTTTTGGGGGTATAGTGTTAGGTCGGGAAGAGGGATGATGATTTGTTTGGCCTCTGGTCCATGAACTGATCTTTGGTCTAAACTTCTTATCGCAAACTTTGGCTATTGGACCAGTGTCTGGGGGAAAGGGGGAGGAGACAGGTGTGGGTTTTAGTTTAGTTATATATATATACTTATATGTGGTTATCTACATTTATAGGTGTGGGATATTTTGGGGTGGTCTCCTTGTGGGGTGTGATTTAAGTTAAGTTGTGGGTGTGGTTTTCTGTTATTGGTGGGTTTAGTGGGGGTTGTGGTATTTTGTGGTTTTGAATTATTTTTAGTGTGTATTACATTGTTGTTATTATTTATTTAAAATAAGAGTAAACGGGGCGGGACCAGCAGGTGAGATGTAAATATTTTGCATATAATGTATATAATAGTTTTTTTAGTGTTTTTTGATTATTTTGTTTTGTTTTCTACTTCATATTTTACTAAATAATCTACAGGATGAGGAATGTCGTGCAGATATGGTTTTTTAGATTTTAAATGTGACAGAAAGTTTGTACAAAAATGGGGAAGAAAATAATAATAATAAAATATGATAATGAGATGAATCTGATGACAATGAGCCGCGTTACATCTGTGTCTGGTCACAATGACTTTTCTAGGAACAGGTCCAGCCGCATTCTGGTAGATGAAGTGACGACGTTGTCATATGAGGAAACCACATAAGAGCCGGGAGATAAGACGCAACCAAAGGACATTGTATGAGAACACAACCGGGAAGGTGCAGCATGGACAGCGCCGTGTCCGCTCTCACCAGCCTCCTGCTCATCTCCGGTAAGTGGCATCATCCACACTACAGTAATTATGGGGGCAAATACTTTTACTAGGATGTACCTGAGCGTTACAGGGTATCCAGGCACCTCCCTCCCCGATATAATGTGATGCAGCCCCCTCCCTCTTCCTTTTGACGCTTCAGATGTTGAAGACACCCAACAGACCCTCTATTTGGCAGTTTCGGTTCCTGCTACTATATATTGGCACACAGCCTTGGGGAAGGCCATTGAGGGCCAGTTGAAAGTTGTTACTAGGGTTACATTTATATGACTTGTAACATGTGTAGGTGACACCTGATAGGTGGAGCTGGGGAGTTACGGTAAATTGAATGTTCTGGATATGTTTGTCAGCCCCCAAGCCAGAGCGGTACAATGGGTGGGGGAGGTTATGTTAGGGAAGGATTTGATATATCCTCTTTATAATGCCTCAATTCTTGTGTTTCAAATCAGTTTTAAATGCATTTGTGCACGGTCGCAAGAAAATGACTCTGGGCAAAAATCAACACTGCAGAGGTTTATTTGGTTTCACAAGTCTATATAGAAAAATAGGAAAAAAGTAGAAAAAGGAGGAACATACAAATCATCACAAATCAGGGTTCCCAGATCATGTAGTCTCTTGATTGAAGAGTTTCCCTGCTGTCGCATGGTCACGTCACGCCCACATCCCTTTAGCCTCGATGTTTGGTTGCGGTCCACGATGCCGGCACCATCTTAAAACTTATTGGGGCAGATTTACTTACCCGGCCCATTCGCGATCCAGCGGCGCGTTCTCTGCAGTGGATTCGGGTCCGGCCGGGATTCACTAAGGTAGTTCCTCCGACGTCCACCAGATGTCGCTGCTGCACTGAAGAGCATCGGAACGCACTGGAGTACACCGAGCCGGGCTGAGTGAAGGTAAGCGCGTGCCGAGCGACAATTTTTTTTTTAAATGCGCCGGTTTTTCCGAATCCATCGGGTTTTTGCTCGGCCACGCCCCCCGATTTCCGTCGCTTACATGCCGGCGCCGTTGCGCCACAATCCGATTCCGTGCACCAAAAACCCGGGGCAATACAGGGAAAATTGGCGCAAATCGGAAATATTCGGGTAACACGTCGGGAAAACGCGAATCGGGCCCTTAGTAAATGACCCCCATTCTCTGTTACAATGCTTTCAGGAAAATAAGACAAGTAGAAATACACATGATTTTATCTATCATACCTACTTTAGAGTTGTTAGTGTGTTATGGCCATAATTCAGACATAAATCACTTGGTTTGGTGGGTGTCAGGTAGGGTGGTATGTCAGATCTGGAGCCCCCCATCATGCAGAAGTAAGGAGGAGCTCATAGGTCATAGGAGGAAGAAACATGGGAATATGTTATTATATGAAATAACAGATATTCGGGCTCAGATCTCTCTTGTAGACGTGGACTCTTTGTAGTTAGATCTTTACCGATCCATTGAGACTGATGAGAATCAGAGGCGCTTTTGTCTTTTGTCTCTCAAGTCAAACCTTGAGGTTCAAAGTTTAAGATCAATTTAAAAAATCTATAACATTATGGTCCATGGCGATAGTCCGGATGACTACAAAAGAGGAGACATTTTGTAGTTTCCATCGGAACACAAGGAAGTAGTTGAGCCCGAGCCTCAGCAGAAGACCTTCAATGATGAGATGAAAAGTCCGGTTTTACTGGTTGAGTGAATTATGGTCTGAAATACACGGTCAAAAGTTTGACCTTTGATCTCATCTTCTGTTATGTTTTACAGTTTACACCGGTGCAGTTACTTCCAATGTTACTACGACCAGTCAACCTGTGTGTGGAAACCCAGTCATCAGCAATCGGATCGTTGGTGGTACAAATGCAAATGATGGAGCGTGGCCGTGGCAGATCAGTCTGCGGTATCGTGGTTCCCACATCTGTGGGGGGTCCCTGATCTCCGAGCAGTGGGTGGTGACTGCAGCACATTGCTTTACATCGTAAGTCACTACCTTGTTATGTGTCATCCCCCCAGTACCCAGACAGGTCAGTATCACAGTCAGTGGTCAGCATGGTAGAGAGAAATGTGGTGGGAGGGAAGACGATTAGATGTACCCATCGCTAAGCACCAGGAGGGAGTCACCTGAAGCTTCTTGGATGTGGTGGGCATACGGAGGTTGCGGGGTTGGAGTCATACTTGTCTGATAGAGGAGTCATTACTTCCCACTTCCGGTCTCCTCTCTGTAAGGTGCTTCTAAGGTGGCTTCAGAAGTCAGTCATGGAGAGGTCACTACTTCGAGCCCCAGAAAACTTTCCTAATAATATTCGGTATATTGTGGACTCTCATCGTTATTATCATGTAACATCCTGGTGTTTGATTTTTACTCTTTAGTTCACAAATTCCCTCCTACTACACCGTCGGTCTTGGCGGCTACCAGCTGCAGATCCCCAGTCCTCACCAGGTGGTGTCCAACGTACAAAGAATTATCGTAAACTCCCAGTTCAGTGGAGCCGGCACCCCGGGGGACATCGCCCTGATTAAGCTGTCCGGTCCCATCACCTACACAGAGTACATCCTGCCAGTCTGTGTCCCTACCACGTCTATGAACTTCCCCGCTGGCATGAACTGCTGGGTCACTGGATGGGGCAACACTGGATCTGGGGGTAAGATCTGGATGGTGCACAATGTCCCCGGCTCTTCTGTATGTATTCATGTCTCTGGTCCTAGGTCCCTGATCATTGCTCTTCTCTCATGCAGTGACTCTTCCATACCCGCAAACCCTCCAGCAGGTCATGGTGCCCCTTATCAGCATTACTGCCTGTGACCAGATGTACCACATCAACTCCGCCATTGGGGCCAACCAACAGATCATCCCAGATGACCAGATCTGTGCCGGCTACCAGGCTGGGGGGAAGGACTCCTGCCAGGTAGGTGACAGTCAGTGCACCTTTCATACTGTGATTATAAAGGCTCCTTATCCTGTTATTCATCAGACTATGATTATGTGTTTCAGGGGGACTCCGGGGGACCCCTGGTCTGTGAAGTCAATGCTGTCTGGTACCTGACCGGTCTGGTAAGTTGGGGAGATGGATGTGCTCTGAGTAACCGGCCCGGGGTTTACACTTATGTCCCTAATTACTACACCTGGATCTACTCGTATGAAAACGCATCATCTTCATCCTCGTACAATTTATCGTCTTTGTCCTCGTCTTCAATTTCCGCCACATCGAGGTCCTCGCCTTCTGTATCTACAGCACCAGCTTTACTACTGACCACCTGTCTATGGCTGTGTGTCCAGGGGGCGCTGTCCTAGGATCCAGACCCAACGTGTCCCATGGCAGCACATGAGATGCTCTTGCAGCAATGTCTACAATCTGTGCTAGACTGACCCACCAGGATCCTGTGCTGAGCCCGGGTTCTGACCCAATACTACGAGTGTCTGTATAGTAAAGATGGGCTTCTAGAAGAAGTAACTAGAACTTATGGCAATAGATGACATCCTCTGGGGGTCTGGGAGGGTTTTGCTCTGTGAGCTCCTCGGCTTCAATATTTACAGATGATTTGGAGGACCAAGGACACCCAGTGGTCTCTGGGATTCAGATGACTGTGACCGGTTGTTACATCAATCTCAGTAAAGTTCTTGTATTTTACACGTTTCTATCTCAACCAATCAGAGAGGAGGGAAAAGGAGCTGAGAAACTCTGATCCTGGGAAGATAACGATTTAGATGTCTTGGTCCGTAATAACCAAAGCGTCTAAGGGGAATTTGATAAAACAATGTTATATAAATTGAATAATAAATGGGGCGGCACGATGGATCAGTGGTTAGCACTACAGCCTTGCAGCGGGGTGGCTCAGGGGTTAGCACTAAAGCCTTACAGCACTGGATTCCTGGGTTCAAGTCCCTGGGTCAACATCTGCAAAGAGTTTGAATGTTGTTTCCGTGTTTGTGTGGGTTTCCTCCGGGTCCTCCGGTTTCTGCCCACACTCCAAAACATACTGGTAGGTTGATTAGATTGTGAGCCCCATGGGGAAGGGACTGATGTGACAACCTCTGTGCAGCGCTGCGGAATCTGTGGGTGCTGTATAAATACTGGAATTATTATTAAATGAAGCAATCACAGGAAGTTTCCAGCTCACCAAGTGTGAACAGATGAAAGGAGGAGACAGGAGCCGTGACGTATATACGGAGATAGAAGATCCAGGTCCTGTCAGATGGGAAGAGGAATAAGAACCTAAAGTCTGGCAGGAAGCCCAAACACACATTGGCACATCGGCACATGTGTATGGAAAAATTATTGGACGATTAAAAATTAACCAAAATGTTAGAATGATGAGAAATTGTCCAAGATCCAGGACAGAAATACACAAACTGCACAAATATTTATATATCTGCTGCTAGATGAGGTTACATGATGCGCCCGAAAAAATTATGCGGTAAACAAGACCCATGTATAAAGCTAGAAGGACATGGATATATTTATACTCTGTGTATGAGCGATGCCAAGTAATATCTAAGACGTCAAGCAAAGACTGAGCTGATATATTGTATAGTAATAAAACATTATAAAATATGGAGAGTAATAGGGAAAATATAATAAAAATAGTGGGGCTTATTTGCTATGGGTCCGCGGACCGCATTTTTGTTGGGTTTTTCCGATGATTTCCGTTTTGCAACGCATTTAACAGGGGATTTTGGCGCACACGACCGGATTTTGGCGCAATCGCAACGTCTTTCATGCAATGCAAATTCGGACAACCTGACGGATTCAGACAACGCACAAGATTTAACATTTCGAATTGTGTCGCAAGACACGCACTTACAAGCACCGGGAAGAAGGTGAACTCCGGTGGTCCTCAGCGAGGAAGCGACGGATGCAGGAACTCGGGCGCATGATCTTCATGAATCGTGCCGGACTTCATCCTCGTTGGACCGTCCGAATCGGGGATCGCGACAGGTCCGGGTAAGTGAATTTGCCCCAAAGTGTCCAGATGACTCCTATGATATCATGTGTCCTCCTGGATGTGACCCTTCACTATCCTCCTACATTCATAGTCTTTTTAAAGGTGATGTCTAAGATCTTTCTCCTAAATACAGGCCAGAACACAAAAAGTGAACTGACCGGTTGTCCCCTTGGTCTTTGTTGTGCCCCCATGGGCCAGGGCCAGGCTGTCTATGACCACTAAGCTCGTAAATAGCAAGTCACCTCACAAGTCTCTCTACCATAAGTCTAGCAGATGGAGGAAGCCTGGTCCTAGCCATCACCAGGTCATGCTCTCTGCTTTCTCTGTAGCTTCACACGGGTCATAATTGGGTCATGAATGGTCATCACGGATCCCCTCCAGCATCGAGGAGATTATGGAGCTTCTAGGAAAAGACGACTTTCCATGATGAGGTTTCCAGTGGTGGTGCCAGGGAAGCCACATCATTACCTCATGGGTAGAATCACACAAAGACCCTCCAGAAGTCATAGGAATGATGGTCCTGCAGAAACGGCAGAATCCTTGCATCGCAACATGACCTGAGGAAACATCTAGCTCATCTCATGGGGTTGAAAGGTGAAATAGAAGTTACAGAAGACAATCGGCTCTGAGGTTATCAATCGCTTTGGTGACCAAGTCATCAGCACTAAGTGGTAACCTCACTGGTCAGGACATAGATCAAGGACCCTACAGCTCATATCATTTATAGAAAATCGCCCTTTCTTTAGTTTTTAGGGCACACTGGTAACCCACAAATCCAAGTGGGTGAGTGACCCGAAGACACTGTGGCTTCTAGGCTGGGACCCATCACCCTACACACTCAACATCATAGACATAGCCATAGCATTCACCAGGCAGAGCCCCCAGGCACCTGACACCCATGGCAGCCACCTGCCATGCACCAAAGGAACAAAGAGCAGAGAACTGCAAGGGGGAACCCTACAGGTCCTCAGTCCTGTCAGCGTCTCCTACTGGAGCAGTGTGGACTTTCTAGGTGACATGATGCCACAACTCAGGGGGTGACATGATGCCACAACTCGGGGGTGACATGATGCTACGGCGGGGGGGACATGATGCCACAGCTCGGTGTGACATGATGCCACAGCTCGGGGGGACATGATGCCACAGCTCGGGGGGGGGTATTGCACCCGGCCGGGGGGGTCCTAAACAAAGCAGATCACTACTCACTCATCCATCCTATACAGTGCCCAGTACTCGCGACTCATAGCCCTCACTCACAGATATTTACAGACCTTTGTGGCCTTGTCGATTAGATCCTTGGCATACGCATTATCAACCAATATCCTCAGCCTCTTAGATATCCATGGTAATGGATTTCCAGATAACTTCTTATACACAGCATCATCCGCCAGTTGGCGTTGTATCTCATGCACATAGTTATCTCGATCCATGACGACAATTGCTCCGCCCTTATCGGCTGGTTTGAACACCAATTTGTCGTCATGGATGAGATCCAGTAAGGCCTTCCTGGCAGATTTAGACAAATTATTACGAATCTTGGGTTGAGGAGTTAACCCATCTCTAGTCTGTAATGCACGTATATCACTCTTAACCAGTGTGGTGAACGTTTCAACAGCACTCGAGTTGATAAAAGGTACAAACTCACTTTTGTTATACAGACCCAGATCACGTAAACATAATTCAGGTTTAGATACATTTACAGTATTGGTCTCTGCTGGGGATTGATGTTGAGTAAACCATACTTTAAGTGTTAAGTGAACTGATGAGAAACCGTGTGTATCGCCGCAAATTTCAACCAATCGTCTCTTCAGTAGGCAAAAAGGTAATCCCTGATTCACATACTCCATGTATATCAGCCAGTAAAAGAGGATATATTACACCAAGTCGTAGATGTTAATAAATTCTTGACGGGCGGAGTCGGTCTCTTTGCGTCGCGGTAGGGAATGGCTGCTTTAGTGGCGTTTACAAACGCGCCTTAGTTCTCCACCTGAGGCGGTTCCACCTATAACAAAGGGCCGTCAGTGTTGGTTTATTTTGTTCTCTGTGTAAGGTGATATAGACTCATATGGATCTATGGCTATGTGGTACTCATTGTCATGGGCCACTATGATACTCCAACTTATGTGTGGCCTTGTCGATTAGATCCTTGGCATATGCATTATCGACCAATATCCTCAGCCTCTTAGATATCCATGGTAATGGATTTTCAGATAACTTCTTATACACAGCATCATCAGCCAGTTGGCTAGTAAGTCCTTCAAAAATATGGCAGAAATCAACATTACTCGGAAAGTATACCACTATTCAATTGGAGTGCTGCTTCCCTGTCGTTGGATTTATTGTGCTAAAGGAGTCTTTGAGCCGGATTCCCTGGAGCCTGCACCCACAGGATTCCCTGGAGCCTGCACCCACACGGATTTCAATCCAGATTATCAATGTGCCACTCCTTCAACTCTGTAGATTTTTTGCTTTGGACAATGGACTGTGCCACTCCTTCAACTCTGTAGATTTTTTGCTTTGGACAATGGACTCCGGAGCTGTGCACGTGAGTGAAAATTTATACGTATTACGTACTGAACCATCTTCACCGGTGGTTTTTTCCTACACTGAAGATGATGTTAATCGGATCCTTGGTGGCTCTTTGGGAGACACGACCTTCTTGAGTGTTCCGTCCAAGGTGGACATTAAACGGTTATTTGAAACAGATTGAGTGTTCCGTCCAAGGTGGACATTAAACGGTTATTTGAAACAGAGTCTAGGAGATTGATTACCCTGAGACTACACCTATCTCTACTTGGAGAATACTATAAAAATAAGATGATACCACCGGGTCTACGCCCGCAACTAAGACCAAATCTCTTTCCGAATAATGTTGATTTCTGCCATATTTTTGAAGGACTTACTAATAAATATGCCTTGGATGTTATCTTATTGAATATTGATTTTCTGCAAAAAGAAATTATGGTCACCTCTGATAAAGTGTCTTCATATGAGACACAACTCCAGCAGCTAATGGAATCAGCTGAATTTACCACTTACAAGGAAAAATCCATACAAGTATTCCAGAAATTTAAACATGAACAGGAAGAAACAAAGAGACACAAGTGGCACCGAGATTCGGAAGATTACAAAGCAGGGAAGATATATAATTGGCAAACAGATGACAAAATGGAGATTAGACCACAGAGCCATAGATCCAATAGGAAAGGTCTGAAGAAGCAACCTACACAGCAGAACAAAAATAAAACCAACAATGCACAGGACTCTTTTTTAGAGGTGGGGGAATCGCGCCTAAAAGGTGGAGGAGAAACATCAGGCGCGGTGGGAAACGCCACAGAAAGCAGCCCCATGACCCGGAGCGCAAAGAGCCTGAAATTTACTACCTGAAAAACCGGTCACTCCGGTTTTATACTGTTTGCCAAAAATCCACAAAAGGCTTGAGGACCCCCCTGGGAGGCCCATTGTGTCAGGGAGGAACTCAATCCTGTCCCCTGCAGCTATTATTGTGGAGAAATCCCTACATAATCTAGTCACATCCTCTAGATCATATATTCGTGATACTTCTGATTTTCTGATTAAAATACAGAACATTGAGATCCCTCCGGATGCGATTTTAGCATCTCTTGATGTTTCTAGCCTGTACACGAGTATTAGCCATGAACGAGGGATACTTGCAGTGGAGAAAGCCTTATCCTTGACTGACTCCTCTGACAATTACCAGAGATTTATTGTGGATTTACTTGAGACTATACTGTCGTGCAATCATTTTTTATTTGGCAATGACTACTTTTTACAGCTTCGAGGTACGGCGATGGGGGCCAATATGGCCCCCACATACGCCAATATTTTTATGGCAGATCTGGAGGAGACGTCGATTTATACTTCCCCACTTTTTATACATGTATTGAAGTGGGTTAGATTTATCGACGATATCTTCCTGATCTGGACAGGAGATATCGAGACTTTCCTGATTTTCTCTGATTATCTGAACCAAGTGGACCCAGACATTAAATTTACGAGATCTTTCTCTCAGTCCAATATTCAGTTTCTGGATACGAATGTCTACATTGAAAATAACAAATTAAAAACGGATTTATTTGGCAAAAGCACTGACCGTAACAATCTTTTGAGGTTTGAGAGTGCACACCCTAGACGGACGCTTGATTCCCTCCCTTATAGCCAGATGGTAAGGGTACGTAGGATTGTAGACGACCCAAGTCTGGTTAGTGAGAGACTCACCGAAATGTCTGAGAAGTTTGTAGCCCGTGGATACCCTACCCAGAGAGTCAGAAGACATAGGGACAGGGCAGAGAAACTTGACAAATTATCCCTCCTGACACCGAAGGTAAGGGATAAAAATATACATGATAGAATACCTTTTGTAACGACCTTCGGACAACATAGTCAAGATGTAGCAGGGATAATCCGGAAACATTGGCCGATATTGTCTCATTTCTATAAGGACATTAGAGAATTTCAGGCACCCCCTCTTTTCTCTTATAAACGCTCCAAAAACTTGAAAGATCAGTTGGTGAAGGGGACTTGGGACCGCTTGATAATAAGAGTAATTTAGCATCCACTTTGAAACCAGGATGCTTTCCTTGTATGAGCTGCGAGAACTGTAGCTACATGATCAAAGGGGAGGTCTTTATCAATCCAATAAATGGCAAGAAATACGTGTCTGGCTCCGGGAATGTTTTTGATTCTATTGTATAGAGTGGCACTTGGTTTATCCAGTTATCTTGGAGACTTAGTAATGGATCTTCTCACAGTATGAGCTCAGTAGGAAATTGTTGGAGACTAAGCACCAACTAAGCAATTTGTAGTGCATCATGGAGACCACAGCTCTTTTGGATGAAAGATTTGGTGATGGAGAATCATGGAGCAACAACTTCTGTGTGGATGTAGAGATTTGTGGTTGACATCATGGAGAACAGACTTCGTGGATGAGAGTTTGCGTGGACACATCATGTGAAGAACAGATCTTTCTGTGGATGAAGAGATTTGCAGTGGCCATCATGGAGAACAGATCTTCTTTGGATTAAGAGATTTTGAGTGGACATCATGAGAACGATTTCTTGGTGAAGATATTTGCAGTGAATCATGAGAACAAACAATCTTCTCTGGATCAAAGAGATTGCGGTGGACAGCATGGAGAACAGTCTTCTGTGGATGAATAGATTTGCAGGGGACATCAGGGAAACAGATCTTCTGTGGATATAAAACAATTTGTGGTGGACATCATGGAGAACAGATCTTCTGTGGCTGAAAAGATTTGCAGTGGAAGACATCATGGAGACCACATCTTCTATGGATGAAGAGATTTGTGGTGGAATCATGGGAGAACAGATCTTCTGGTGGATGAAGATATTTTGCGGTGGACATCCAGGAGAACAGATCTTCTTCTGTGGATGAATAGATTTGTTGGACATCATGGAGAACGAGCTTTTCTGTGGATAAAAGCTTTGCTGTGGACAACATGGGACGCTCTTCTGTGGATGAATAGTTTGCGGTGGACATCTTGGAGAATAGATCTTCTGTGGATTAAGAATTTCTCAGTGGACATCATGGAGAACAATCTTCTTTTTTGTGGATAAAAGAAGTGCAGTGACATCAATGCGAACATAATCTTCTGTGGTGGAAGAGATTTGCGGTGGAAAATTCATGGATACAGCTCTTCTGTGGATGAAGAGATTTGCGGTGGACCTCATGGAGAATAGATCTTTCGCTTCTGTGGATGAAGAGATTTGCCGCACAAATGGACAGCATGGAGAACATATACTTCTGTGCGGAAGAGATTGTGTGGACATCATGGAGAACACAGCTTCCTGTGGAGAAGAGATTTGTGGTGGACATCATGGGGAACAGATCTTCTGTTGAGAAGAGATTGTGGTGGAACATACATGGAGAACAGATCTTCTGTTGATGAAGAGATTTGCAGTGGACATCATGGAGAACAGATCTTCGTGTGGATGAAGGATTGCAGTGGACTCACATGGAAAAAGATCTTCTGTGGATGAAGAGATTTGTGCTGGACTCATGAAGAACATCTTCTGTGGATGCAGATATTTGTAGTGACTCATGGAGACAGGATCTTCTGTGATGAAAGATGTGCAGTGGACAATCCATGGGGGGGGAAATCAGATCCTTCTGTGGATGAAAGATTTGCGGTGACCATCATGAGAACGATCTTTCCGTGGATGAAGAATTTGCGTGGCACATCATGGATAACCCGATCTTCTGTGATGAAGAGATTTGTGGTGGACATCATGGAGACCTCTTTCTGTGGATGAAGAGATTTGCAGTGGACATCATGGAGAACACATCTTCTGTGGGATGAAGAGATTTTGCAGTGGACTCATAGAGAAACACTCTCTCTGTGGATGAGAGATTTGCAGGTGGCATCATGGAGAACACACTTCTTTGGAATAAGAGATTTGCAGTGGACATCATGGAGAACAGATCTCTGTGGATGAAGAGATTTGTCAGTGGACATCATGTAACAGATCTTCTTTGGATGAAGAGATTTTGCGTGGACAATCAAGGAGAACAGATCTGTCTGGTGATGAAGAGGATTTGTCGGTGGACATAATGGGACAGATCTTCTGGTGTATGAGATATTTGCAGTCCCTCATGAGAACATATTTCTTCTGTGGATTAAGACGTTTGCAGTGGGACATCATGGAGAAAAAAGATCTTCTTGTGGATGAAGATATTTGCATTGGCCAATCATGGATAACAGATCTGTCTTTGGATAAGAGATTTCGTGACATCATAGAACAGATCTTCTGTGGTGAAGAGATTTGCAGTGGATATCATGGAGACGATCTTCTGTGCTGAATAGATTGCAGTGCCCTCAATGGAGAACACATCTTCTGTGATGAAATATTCATTGACATCATGGAAGAACAATCTCTGTGGATAAGAGATTTGCAGTACATCATGGAGACAATCTTTTTTGATGAAGAGATTTTCAGTGGCATCATGGAGAACCATCTTCTGTTGAGAAGAGATTGCGGTTGACATAATGGAGAACAGATCTTCTATGGATGAAGAGATTTGCAGTAAGGCAATCATGGAGCAGATCTTCTGTGGTGAGCGATTTGCATGGACATCATGGAGAACAGATCTTCTGTGGATGAGATATTTGCATTGGACATCATGGAGAACAGATCTTCTTTGGATGAAGCGATGTGCAGTGGACATCATGGAGAACAGATCCTGTTGATGAAGAGATTTGCAGTGGGATATCATGGAAACAGATCTTCTGTGGATGAAGAGATTTGCGTTGACATCATGTAGACAGCTCTCTTCTGGATGAAGAGATTTGTGGTTGACATCATGGAAAGAGATCTTCTGTGGATCCGAGATTTGTAGGGACATCATGGAGAACACATCTTCTGTGGATGACGAGCTTTACGGGGAACCCATGGAGAACCTCTTCTGTGGATGAAGGATTTGTGCAGTGGACATCATGGAGAACAGATCTTCTGTGAGAGATATTTGCATTTGGACATCATGGAGAACACAGATCTTCTTTGGATGAAGAGATTTGCAGTGGACATCATGAGAACAGATCTTCTGTTGATAAGAGATTTGCAAGTGGTATCATGGAGAACAGATCTTCGGTTGGATGAAGAGATTTGTAGTGGACCTAATGGAGAACAGATCTTCGGTGGATTGAGATATTGGTGGTGGACTCATGATAAGAATCTTCTTGGATGCAGAGATTTTGTAGTGGCATCATGGAGAACACATCTTCTGTGGATGAAGGATTTACTGTGGACATCATGGAGAACACATCTTCTTGGATGAAGAGATTTGCAGTGGACATCATGGAGAACAGCTCTTTCTGTGGATAAGATATGTGCATTGGACATCATGGAGAACATATCTTCTTTGGATAAGAATGTTGCAGTGGAACATCATGGAGACCAGATTACTTCTGGTGATTGGAGATTGCAGTGAAATATCATGGAGACAGATCTTCTGTGGATGAAGATATTTGCTGTGGACATCATGGAGAACAGATCTTCTGTGGATGAGAGATTTGTGGTGGACATCATGGAGAAGAGATCTCTGTGGATGCGAGATTGGTAGTGGACTCATGGAGAACCTCTTCTGTGGATGAAGAGATTTACGGTGGACATCATGGAGAACACCTCTTTTCTGTGGATAAGAGATTTGCCGTGTAATCATGGAGAAAAGATCTTCTGTGGATGAAGAGATTTGGGTGGCATCATGGGAAAGAATCTTCTGTGTGATGAAGAGATTTTGTGGTGGACATCATGGAGAACACATCTTCTGTGAATGAAGAGATTGCGGTGGACTCAGGAGAACACATCTTCCTGTGGATGAGAGATTTGGCAGGGGCATCATGGAGACAAATCTTCGGTGGATGAAGATATTTGTGGGTGGCATCATGGAAATACAGATCTTCTGGGATGAGGAGATTTGCAGTGGACTTCATGGAGACGATCTTCTGTGGATGAAAGATTGCAGTGGAACATCATGGAGAACAGATCTTCTGTGGATGAAAGAGATTTTTGCAGTGGACATCATGGAGACAGATCTTCGTGGATGAAGAAGATTTGCGGTGGACATCATTGAGAACAGATCTTCTGTGGATGAAGAATGTTTGCAGTGGCCATCATGGGAGACAGATCTTCTGTTGGATGAAGAGATTGCAGGGACATCATGGAGAACATATCTTCTGCTTCTGTGGATGACAGAGATTTGGCAGTGGACATCATGGAGAACAGATCTTCTTGGATGAAGAGATTTGCAGTGGACATCATGGAGACAGATCTTCTGTGGATGAAGAGATTTGCAGTGGACCTCATGGAGAACAGATCTCTTGGATGAAGAGATTTGCAGTGGAACATCATTGAGAACAGATCTTCTGTGGATGACGAGATTCGCAGTGGACATCATGAGAACATATCTTCTGTGGATTAAGAGATTTCACCGTGGACTGCATGGAGAGCAGATCTTCTGCTGGATGCCTGGTTTTCCCCCAATTCCCTCTGTGTCTTTTCTGCAATGCTCTGCGCCTGATGTCGTCTTTTTAATTTAAAAGCCCAGACGACTGGAGGATTGATACATTAGGGACCTTAGGGACCATATATTACTACATGGGGTCACCAGAGCGGTCCCACCAATATCGTGAGATTCAGATTTTCTCATGTATTATTCTCTTTGAGGTTTTACTATTAACCCTTCTATCTTCGGAAGCTTCTTACTTACTGCAGAGAACTTTCTCCTCACCTTCCTACGACGACATCATTCCTTCTATTATACTGATGCTCCTTGTGAAAGAAGAGGTTTTAATGTTTCATCCAGCACAAAAAACACATACAAATGTAAGATGGAGAATATTATTTTTAGCTTTTTTTATTCAATCTCTCCCGCTCTATCCACATAAGAAGAAGAAGAATCCCACAACTTCACGGTTGAGAAGAGGGTACGAGAAAATCCCAGCTACACAACCCAGAGATCACATTATTTTCCAATAAAAAAAAAATTCTATTATCATTCTTTATAGATTTTCCCGCAGTTACTAGATTGCAGAATGTCACAGGGATCGCAGTCCTGGAGGAGAATGGACTCATTATGAGAAATGTCTGTAAGTCTGTGACCCGCATGGTTCTTGGTTGACGCCTTCATCTTGCAGGTGACTATATGACTAGTCCGTATATTATTCCCTTAGCCTCAGGTCCTGGAGGTAACACAAGACAACTTCGATCAGCTCCCCAATGGTCTCACCTTTTAAACACATTTCAACCACATGTGAGTGCCTTCATTATTTTGGTGCGTGTTGATATTTTTGGCGCAATGCTTTATGGGTGATTGCCCTTTTGGTTTGTGGGGAGAGGCCTAAACATAAGAAGAACAACTACTCCTCAGAATGTCAACAACATTCATTAAGGAGTTTAAGAGTGGCTTGCATTTGTTGTCTTCTTATTGCACCAAAATGTGGTCTTCACAAACTGGAAGGCACAAAACGTGTTTGAGCGACAGATAAATATGGCACACAAAGGCAACAAAAACTATGCCAAAAACAGGCAGAAATGTGAATAATGAATGTGCCCCCCCATCGTGTTCTTTCACAGCTCCGACATATACTGTTGGGTCAATGATCCGCGTATTCCTGCTGAAACACAACTGCCTTTTTCGAAATGGGAGTTGAACTGCTAAATTAGCCTTTTTGATACATATAAGTGGATACTTCACAATGACAATTGTTCGAGCCAGACCACCATGCGCATAGCATTGTGCAGAAAGACCCATTATGGTCCAGGTTCCTCGTCCTGGGCCCAGAGCTGAGAAGGTGGCTAAAATTGTCAATGGGGACACTATTAGTCCATAATGGGGCGTAGGGGGGATAGAGATTCGGGTCAACAACCCTTAGAGAAAAAAGGCTCAAAGGCCTCCATATCAAGGAGGCTTCACAAGATTTCACACAGCTTAGTAGAAAGACTCCACATTGATACCAATAGAAGTCTACATGTGACACATACAGGATCAAGAGAAACCTTCCACAGCTATGAAAACTGGCTACATGAAAGACATATTTTCAGCAATAATCATCCTGTGCACCCATTATTCGGACTGAATAAGTCATCTGTGGGCAAATCATTTCCACAAACTCAATATTATAGTGGGAGATCTCTCATCATCCTATCTGCGCCCTTACTGTATCCGTCATGTTCCCGCATGATGGTCCTTACCAAATGCGCACCCGAGATAAACATTCTGGTTGTATAGAAAGCACCCGCTTCCTCATCCACCTTCAAAACATAGTATCTTAAGCTCGTTAGCCTTTTAGGAGGCACTCATTCCCTACATCTATTGTCTTGGACTATCCTGTATACTTGGTAATCCTGTTTTATTTGGACATGTTTGATGTATTTACAATGTATCTTTTGTATCCTTCCTGAGGTAATTGCAGGCTGTGTATTGGCTACTACCTCGCGTGTGAAAGAGGGCCTACACTGGAACTGTTACCATGACATCTGCAGCTAGGCCACTACCAAGCCGTCACTAAGTTTACTGATGTCCATCTGCTCCCATCAGCTGTTATAGTGGTCTTTTAGGTTTCTACATCTTCATCCAACATAGCATATTTTACTGTTAGGGTTTTTTGTCCTGTAAGAATCTATAAAATTCCTGTGGAACCTATGCCCCCCTGGTCTACTGTTTAAAATTGGCCAATGGTTATGGCGTTAATCATTTGTCATTCATCTACCCAGTCAAAATAAAGTTCAAACATCCCTCTCTTGTCGTGGGGACATTCGGTATTTTTGCAAACTCCAAAATTGGGCACATACTGCTGGATCCAGCGCTGATATACCGGTATAAGAGAATAGACTCCAGACGCAGTGGGGTACCACAGCCTTCCACCCCAACTACACACCAGCCTGGTACCAGGCACCTTGGATATTACATGCAAGGGTCCTCCAGATCACCCTGAACGAAAAGACCTTATTGGGGTAATGTCATGTACTCATCACCCACTTTTCATGTGTGATGTCCATTTTGTTATCGGAAATATAACGAAAAACACAAATCATTATTGACCGATAATATGGCATCTATAAGGAGAGACGGGAAATACAGCAGTCCGAACCTCATGCAAGATTATCTGGGGCTTCGACCTCTACACCACCTATAGACCTCGAGCCTTGTGATAGACCCAGTGCTTTCCCGTTGGGTGGGGTTGTCTTACATTGGTTCATGATTTGGTGAGCCCTGGAAGCAGACCCTCATCCCATCGTGTCCCTACCTTATAAACTTGTATTACTTACTTCTGTAAGGTTTTTTTATGTACATGATCTGCTCAATCATGATGAAATGATGAATGAAAAGAGAACATGATGTTTAAAATAATAATTGCCCCTTAGTCTCTTGGGTGTCTAAGGTTGCGATTGTGTTGTGGTTTCCTCAAATACTTACTGGACAGAATCCTTTTTTACACGTCAACGTATCCGGCCAAATCTCATAGTCAGGACCAAAACTGTGCTGGGCGTTTTCTGGCGGATGATACGGTATACATCGGTCCACAAATGTCTATCATAGTTCAATCAGAGGAAACAGAACTTTCTGGAGGATCCCCATTGGGTAGGAGAGCGAAAGACATCGAAGGCTCTAAATGATTTCATGGACTGCCGTGTCACCCTAAGTGGACCGGGGCATGATATCCCCCTATCTAGCAACAGGGGGATTGTGCTTTTATTTGACCCTGTACAATTTCTCCCGGAACGCAGGCAGGGTCTGCGTACGCCAGACCATTGTCAAATTTAAATCGCTGGTTCAAGCCACAGTTTCGTTGAGCAGTTGGCTCAATAGGTCCTCCTGACGGTTTCTTCAGAAGTCATTGTGAGGGGGATAAGGACTGGAACTTGGATTTTCAAACTTGTTGAAAATGTTCTATGGCAGTGGGGCGAACCTATTGGCACGGTGCCAGAGCAAGGCACTCATAGCCCTTTCTGTGGGCACCAGGCTTTCACCCCCAACACAGTGTTTGCCAGACAGGACTCGCGAGCTTCCTCCTGTAGTCCCAGTACACAAGCCCCGACGTGTCCATGCTCAGCACCAATTTTTTAAAAGCGACACCTTTGGCTACCAGTACTACATAGGAACGAGAAGGTGTTGATAGAGACGATTATTTTGGAGCCCTGCCTCTGAGACCTCTAATTCTTCCGTTTCAGGGGATGTTGAGGGAAGCTACATTCCAAATTTCTCATCCATTTCTATTATATTGGTTGAATTCAGGACTCAAGATTTATTGAAACTGGAAAGATCATGGTTCGATAAGTTAAACTACTACTACTGCTTAAGTTGTCATGTTGGCACTTTTGGTTGCATGTTTTGGGCATTCTATCTCCAAAAGTTTCGCCTCATTGGTCTATGGAGATTTCACTGCCTAAAAGTTCGATGAAGGATATCGGGGTCTTTTGGAAGAGAGATGGGTCCAGAGAATAGAGGGTGGCTGTAGGAGGAGCAGGAGTGTCTGTAGGTAGAAAGAAAGAGTTTTGGAGAGAAAGAAGTACAGAGTCTGGTGGAGACAACTTGTTCTGGTGACTGGGGGGGTTTATGCGCGTGCGGATTTTGTGATGACATTGTGTCCTTGTGTTTTGTAGTGGAGGGGGTCGGGATGGAACTTGGTTGTGCTGGAAGGTGTTTGTTTGGAAGGAGGTGGACATGGGGGGTTTGGTGTGGGTTGGGTTTGTTTGTTCTTTTGTTTTTAGTGCTGGCTGTTGGTTTATTCTGTCCCGGAGGATATTGGTGGTGGTCTTGTCAGGAGGAAATGTGTTGGTCCCTGTAGGAAAACAGATGAGTCTGCGAAGGACGAGGGGTCTGTAGGAGACAGAGGGACTTAGGAGGGACAAGGTGTTCCGTTTAGGATGCCATAGTGTGGGGTCTTTTTAAATTGGACAGCGGTGGTCTTTATGAGGACAGATAGTCTGGCGCATGAAAGTGGTTCTCTTGGAAGGACAGAGGAGTTCTGTAGACCCAGAGGTGTCTTGAGGGAGCCAAGTGGGTTCTGGAGGAGCCAACAGGCTGGTGGAGGAGAAGACAGAGGCTTTTTAGAGGACATAGGATGTGCAGAGGAAGCCAGAGGAGTTGTATGAGCAAAAACCTGTGGCTTTTACAAACAGTCCGTCTGGAAAACTTCATAATGTGTGGAGTCCCCTAGACTTGTAACGTTTCCCCATATTGGCAAATTTTTTAATGACTTTCAATTTTTTGTCCTCACATTATATATACAAACGATCTTCCAGAGAAATCTCATGTGTCTCTATGTCAGTAAAAACCGTACATCAATTTCTCCGTGGCTCCCCAGCCTCGTGGTCCAGCAGAAATAATAGCCACATGGAAGAGGAACGCCTCATCTGGAAGGCGGATGGCTTGGATGTATTGGTTGTAGTTGACAGTACTAGACAAACTTCATTAGAGCATGTCACCTTTATCTCCCCAATCTTCACACAAAGTCAGGATGAAGAATAATCTGCTCCACAGTGGAAGAATCTCATAAGAAGTGGGATTGTCCAGCTGGTACATGCCTAAGGACCACCTCTAATGAAGTGGGTCTGTATTCCTGATACAAAGGAACAAAATTAGTGAGATAGGTTGAATTTTCTCCAATCTCTATCCGCTAGTTTCTGGTGAAACAATGATATGTCCGGTGGATTGCTATATGTCTGAGGTTTTCTAAGGAGCCACATTGAGGTTTCAACCTTAATTTAAATCAACGACATGGTGGTATCATGTGGTTCTAACTCCGCAAATGTTTACTCGTAGGTGTCTAATTAGATGGGGTGGTAAAGGTCAAGTGACCCTTCACCGATTCTGTGAACCCTGGTGGTTCACATAGTCTGATAGACCCAAAATTGAACAGAGGAACATGGCAGAGGGTTGTCTGGAAGAGATCTGCTACCAACCGTATCTCCATACATTGTGTACAATTTGAGCTTGACTAAACGTACAATATTTCTATCTATTTGTGTAAATCCAGGTAATGAATTTGGCGCTTGTATTATCTAAACCCTAAATGATAAGAAGTCATGATTTGAAGCAGCCATCCAGACGTAGGGTCAATGTATGTTAGTGACCTTACAACACATAAGGCATTCAGATTATCATTTACCCATACCCATCGTGAAACAATGAGCATCAGACAATCACCCACTGATTGGAGATGACCGACCCCAGAACCTGACCCGCCCCCACAAAATGGGATGCCTGCCTTTGCCCGCTGACTTTCCAGGGCCCTCTCTTCTTTGGAGTTGGTGCCATCCTAATTCTGTTAGGGTCAATGGAGGCGGCTGTGGAGCGGGCGAGGAGGACACAAATCCACTAAAACAAAGAGTTTCATTCAACCTGGAACAATGGAAGATCCTAGGAATCTGAATAAACTTCTGTCTTCCACAATTTGATGATCTCCATAAAACCCACCAGACTGCTACCTTCATGATCACTGGGAGGTGAGGTACATTGGGTTGTGATTCCACTCACCGGCTCTCATGACTTGGCCTCGTGTCCGGTGGGCTGGCTGAAACACAGTAGTTCCTCCAGGGTGTGGAGTGTGATTCTTGCCTCCGGTAAACTCCACTCTTCCAGTAACACTAATCCCTCCTATGGCTTCTAACAATCATGAAACTGACGTGTACAAAGTGTCGGATGACTTCAGTGAGATTTACATGAGTCTCCAGGGCGGGGGCTACGGAACATGCTGCCATCAATTCAGGGAAACATTCATCTTCTACCTGTAAGAGTCCTGACATATTTTACCTTACCTTTACTCCGTTCTTCGACATCAGGATCAACCTGCAGCAGCATGGAGGTGGACAGGCTCCATCACAATCATGAGGGGGCACATGGTATTTTAAGACATTGGGGCGTCATTTACTAAGGGTCCGTCATATGCATTTTCATCGGGTTGTCCGACGATTTCCGTTTTGCCCGAATTGCCCGGGATTTTGGACAAAACGACAAATCCGATCACGTGTGCCAAAATCCCCGGGGGATTCGGTTGCAAAACGAAATCCTGACGAAACCCGACGAAATGCGTCGACAGACCCTTAGTACGTGAGCCCAATGTCCTCCTTTCCAAATATAATACTGAGCCAACGCGAGTGACCGGCCCTCCCATATATGCAAAATGTTATCTTAGGCTTTAAACCATGACCATCTTCTCCTACAGCTAGAACACTGGGGACTCCCTATGTAAGGTTATAGGGGAACCTCAGTTTATCTGGCGGCAAGAAGGGCAACTAGTACAATGACATAACACTTCCTTCATGTTCCCCTTTCATTGCAGCTGATTAGCATGAAAGGGGTGGGAACCTCGGTCTCCAGGATTGACCTTTATAGACCTACCCTGTCTTGTGCCGGCATGACATTCCATGTTCTATTTGGGTGTATTTTTGAATTCCTAAGGGTGACCCCAATACTTCAATACTTCACATCTTGGGTGTAATACGGGGCTTTGTCTATGTGTCAACTTATCTTCTGCTGGCAACCAACCGAATCCTCCAGTACATGGGGAGGCCTTGGCGAGAGAATGGAATGTCGTTAAATTTAGGGCGACATTGCAGAAGGACGACAAAAGTGACATTTTTCTTTTTTCTGGGCTTATACAATGAATCGGAACTTACAGTCACAGTTTAAGATTTTATCTTATATTATCTCTGTGAAGAGTGAAAATTCGTGAAGGTGGTTGGAGATACGTAGAGTAGAGCTGCTGAAGGTCGATCGTCATATTAGTGACCTCTGCGAACTCAGTACAGCCCCAAATACAGAGCCAAGATGTATCCCATGAACATTGGGGCGGGGGGGGGTGTATTATTTTTTATGCCTTTCCGAAAAACTAGGTTTTTCCATCATCTCATTCATTTTTCTTCTCATTAAGCAAAAACATATAAAAGATATCATACGTGGGGGTCCCATTTACTAGGGCCCGAATCGCGTTTTTTTCCGACGGTTATCACAACAAAATTTCCTATTTGCACGATTTTTCCCCTGAATTGGCCCCGGAATTTTGACGCACAGCAATCGGATTGGGTTCCTCCTCGGCCCAGCTCGGCACCCCGCATCGGCACCCGGGGGGCGTGCCGAACGAAGCCCTACGTATGAAAAACGCCGCATATAAAAAAAACCCGTGTTGCTTACACGCGCTTACCTACACCCAGCGGAGGACTGAGAACTTCAGTGCATTCCAATAACTTCAGTGCAGCAGCGACACTGGTGGAAAACGGTCGAGGAACGCCCTAAGTGTAATCGCCGGAATACCCGAATCCCCCGCAGAGAACGCGCCGCTGGATTGCGACCAGACCGGATAATTAAATTCTGCCCCAATGTGGCCCAACGTTGAGATTTACTTACCCGGCTCCTGTTCCGATCCCGCGATTCGTGGGTTCTGCCGCGATTCACTAAGATCTTGCACCCGGTTCCGCATCCGTCCGCTTCCGCACCAAGTCCGCCGGAGTTCACACTGCTTCTTCCGGGGCATGGTAAGTTGCAATTCCTAATGTTGATCCCGCGCAATCAGTCTAATCTTGTCGGGTTGTGTCCACGTCCACGCCACCCGTCCCCCCCCCCCCCCCCCCCCGATTTCCGTCGCGTGCAATCCTGCCACCGGTACGGCCAAATCCAATCACGTGCGCAAATCCCGGGCAATTCGGAGCAAACGGATATTGGGAAACCCACGAAAATGCTTCCCAACGAACCCTATCAATGAGCCCTTATTCCCAATGTCTCCCCAGTCGTTTCCCATATACAATTATTACGGGAACTTATTTTAATTTACCCAAAACAATAATTTGACATATTTTTGATTTGGATCAGAACAAAAACGTAAGTATGGAAATGGAACAATAACTTAAACACTGAATTTCCATTCGTGAGACGTCCGGACAGATTTTGTAAAAAGGTGAAAGATTTAGAAATGTTTTGTATCATTAATACGTTTGTGAACAATGATTTCTCAACATGACTTGTAGGGAAACCTTTGGACGCTTCTCACAATTAATTCAGTTAAATTAAAGATTTCTTAGGATTTTTTGAATTATGAGAATAGCCAATTCCTGTTTGCTTGTCTAATCAAATAACTAGACTTAAATTTAAGGATGCTATTTCATCTACACTGGGATAAGGGGAAGAAAAGCCCTAAGTTTTGTATCCTCCCCTTGTCAGGAGCCCCATCCTTATAATAATCTAGAGCTCAGGACCCTCCGGCTGCCCAGCAGAATTTATCCCTCGTGATCCGGCCATCTGTGTGTCCTCAGAGACGTCCCAGCTTCAACTCTCGGAGATGATGGAGCGCTTTATATAAAGAGCCCCGCATGTTCACAGCATGATGTCACCCCCTTTGCTAAAAAAACCTCAGCAAAACCGCCACTAGAGTATGTGACAACGCTGGAATGTAACCCGAGCCTCCATCTATAGACAATGACACTTATAGGGTAAGACTATGGGCGATGGTCACCCTCCGCCCGTCTCCTTATATCAATACTTCCTGCTCTGTAGAGAATCTTCAGACACGGACATTGGGTTTGACAATTACTAAGGTCATGCGCCAGATTTCTGTTGTTTCTTTTTTTTCCCCATGCAAACTGCTTGTACAGGTATAAGAAGGTGTCAGAGATACATTTGTTCTGCCGCATGCAACTCTGTGGGGCCGGCTGCACTTTACGTGAGGTGACACAAAATTTTGCAATGATTTTCCTCACTAGTCCACCAGAATGTTTCGTCTTCTCCATATTACTCTCTGCACAAAACTTGGATACTTGTTCCTGCACCAATCCTCTAATTGCAACCCCATTTTCTGGGCAGCGGGGTATAACTAGCTCAGGCCCGGCTCCGGCACAGAACATGAGGAAGAGGCCTGGACTGGTGAGTGGCCGCATCTTTGCATAGATGACTAACAGGCAGTGGTGGCGAACCTATGGCACGGGTCCAGACAATGGCACTCAGAGCCCTTTTGTGGGCACTCAGCCTTCCCAGCCCAACACCGTTTGCCAGATAGGACTCAAGATTTCTCCTGGGTCCAATACAGCCGCAGGACGTGCAATGCGCAGCGCCATTTTAAAGAACTTCCAGAGATAGCAGAGGACGAAAGGTGCGGATAGTGATAGATTAGTGTTTGGAGCTCTCGCTTTGAACCCCTGATATCCCTTCCTTTTCAGGCACCCTGAGGGAAAGCGACAATCCAATCTCTCCATAATCTTTCTATGGATTGGTGGGACCTCGGACTCCCATACGATTTTAAACCTGTGATACAGCATGACAGTAATGTACTGCTTACATGTCATGTTGGCAACTTTGCGACATATAAGCGGGTTTTTGGTTGCGTTTTGGGGCACTCCCTGTCTCCAAAAGGTTCCCCATCACTGGTCTCAGTATAACCTTATAGAATCAATCGGAGTCTCGTACCACACGAGGATGGGAGGTGTAGTTGTCAGCAGTGGAGATGTGGTTCACCTTGTTCCTTGGCTCAAGTTCTGAGATGTTGCTCAAAGTCTCAGCTTGATACGTCCTTCACCCCAATAGTATCCTCCACCCCAATAGCGTCCTCCACCCCTATAGGCCATAGCCCATCCACTCCCTATAGCGTCCTCCATCCCTAATAGCGTCCTCCACCCTATAGCGTCCCTCCATCCCTATAGCGCCTCCATCCCATACATCCTACCTGCTATACGCCTTCACCTGAGCGTCCCTCCATCCCTACCGTCCTCCACCCCTATAGCGACCTCCACCCTTATAGCGTCCTCCACCCCTCTAGCGACATTCCCTGCCTCATAGTGTCCTCCACCCCCTATAGCGTCCTCCACCCCTATAGCGTCCTCCACCCCTATAGCATCCTCCATCCCTATAGCATACTACTCCTCTATGTGTCCTCACACCCTATAGCGTCCTCTACCCCTAAAGCGCCTCTACCCCTATAGCGTCCTCCTCCTCCTATAGCGTCCTCCACCCCTATAGCGACCTCCATATCTATAGTGTCCCCACCCCACCGCTATAGCCCGGTTTCCCTCATACCCCTTAAGCGTCCTTCAACCCTTAGCGTCCTCCATCCCTACAGCGTCCTCCACCCCGAGAGATCGTCCTCACCCCTATAGCACCTCATAGCTTATATGTCCTCCCCCCTATAGCGTCCTCCATCCCTATAGCGTCCTCCACCCCTATAGCGTCCTCCATCCCTATAGCGTCCTCCATCCCTATAGCATCCTACACTGCTATAGCGTCCTTCACCCCTATAGCGTCCTCCATCCCTACAGCGTCCTTCACCCCTATAGCGACCTCCACCCTTATAGCGTCCTCCACCCCCCTATAGCGCATCCATACCTATAGGTGTCCTCCTCCCTCCCCCCTATAGTGTCCTCCACCCCTATAGCGTCTCCTCCACCCATATAGCATCATCCATCCCTATAGCATACTACTTCCGCTATAGTGACCCTCCACCCCAGAGCGTCCTCTACCCCTATAGCGCCCTCTCCCCTATAGCTCCTCCACCCCTATGCGTCCTCCACCCCTATATCGTCCTCCACCCCTATAGAGTCCTCCACCCCATAGATCCTCCCTCCCTATAGGCGTCCTCCATCCCTATAGCATACTCCCTCCGCTATAGTGTCCTCCACCCCTATCGCCGCCAAACCGTCCTCTACCCCTATAGCGTCCTCTACCCCTATAGTGTCCTCGCATCCCTAATAGCATCCCCACCCCTATAAGCGTTCCTCCACCCCTATATAGCGACCTCACCCCTATAGCGTCCTCCCTCCCTATAGCGCCTCCCCCTTACGTCCTCCATCCCTATACGTCCTCCATCCCTATACATACTCACCCCTCTAGCATCCTCCATCCCTACCGCGTCCTCCCCCTATAGCTACCTCACACCCCTATAATCTTCCTCCACCCCTATAGCGTCCTCCCCCCTATAGCGTCCTCCACCGCCTATGCGTCCTCCACCACTATAGCATCCCATCCTCCCATCCGTATAGCCGTCCTCCTCCTATAGCCACTCCTCCGCTTAGTGTCCTCCCCCCCGATAGCGTCCTCTACCCCTATAAGCGTCTCTACCCCTCTAGTGTCCTCTCCTATAGCATTCCTCCCCCCTATAGCGTTCCTCCACCCTATGCGAACCTCCATTTCTATAGTGTCCTCCACCCCAAAGCAAAAAATCTACAGAGTTTAAGGAGTTGCCCCATGATAATCTGGAATTGAAATCCGTGTGGGTGCAGCTCAGGGAATCCGCTCAAAGACTCCTTTAGCACAATAAATCTCAAACTACAGGGAAGCAGCACTCCAATTGAAATAGTGGTATTATTTTCACACCATTGGAACATATCCAACTTCTAGCTACTCTATTAGCCATTTTCAAGTATGCCAAACAGTGATACAAGGGCGGGTTTTATATCCCCCCGCAATGCTGTGACCTCATCAGTAGAGACAATCAATTAAATCAACTACTTTCTTTTTTCAATTGTGTCAAAGTAGCTCAATGTGAGAATGTGAATACATACAAATGTTCATGCAAAATGCACAATGTAAATCACATGCACCCCCCGGTTTAACCGCTCAGCCAATACGTGGCAATGCTATGCAACGTCCCCAACGGCGTTGCTAGGTAACCCGACTCCTAAACAAGCATATCACTACTCACTCATTCCTCCTATAAAACAGTGCTCAGTACTCGCACTCAAAGCGCTCACCACTCACAGATATTTTTACAGACCTTTTGTCGACGGAATGGGGGATCCAGAGGTGGCCATCTGGACCGACCGTTGTGACGCATTGCGGTACCGCTTGACCGCTGCGATCCACTCGCCACACCAAATGTCCCACTTCTCGTGTATCCACCATGCCTCTCGCGAGAACCACATCTGGACGGGTCCGTAATGATCTGATGGTGACATGCGCTTTCCAGCTCAGGTATCAGGTAGATTAGTTAGAACGACAGTACCGATTCTCGTTTAATAGCTCGCTAAACTTTCTAATAATTATATCTTAGTAGTGAAAACCGCTCGTTGTATACCGGAGACAAAAAGAAACTGTTCAGGACACTTGTCGGTCTAGATGGAGGTGAGCAATTGCTGGTTGTCATGTTTTCCCCAGCCGGGTTTTCCATATGGTACCCACAAGTCACTATTTTAATACAAATTCGTAACAATGTGGCACTACTGCAATATATAATTGTTCCTGCAATGTGTAAGCGATGGCATGGTGGTAAACCTCGGGTGCAGTTGTTGACCGACTTCAGTGAATAGTGCTCGATATGAAACACAGAGAAGAAGAGTCAAAAATATTATCAAGTAATCACTTCCTTACAACCGGTCACTGTGTCATCAATAGGCTCGGTAAGCAGTAGGGGTCCACTTAAATCAAGTGTTTACTTAAAGTCCAGGTTCAGACCTGTGGGTTGCAACGAATTTAACTATAAATCCATTCTGTTTCACGTTTCAGTAAAATCTTACGCCTGTCACCATCCTCTCCTTAGTGGAGGGTACATGATCGATGATGTAAAATCTCAATTGTTGATGTGTGACCATATGTCCCTAAAATGTTTATGTCTGGCTAAGTCAAGTTTCGACGGTGTTAATGGATCGACCGATGATTGTGTAGCCTCATCTACACTCTTGTGGTCGTTCCTCCTCCCTACCCCACATATACCTTCGGACAGGGACACACCAAGACATAGATAACATGGTCTGACCTGCAAGTAAGATGGTGTTTAATGTTGTATTTCTTGCCATTTATTGGATTAATAAAGACCTCCCCTTTGATCATGTAGCATGCATTTCTCCGCTCAGCATACAATGGAAACATCCTGGTTTTCAGAGTGGAATGCTAATTACTCTTATTATCAACGCGTCCAATCCCCCTTCACCCAACTGATACTTTTCAGGTTTTTGGAGCGTTTATAGAGAAAGAGGGGGTACCCGTGAATTCTCTAATGTCCTTTATAGAACTGAGACATATCGGTCCAATATTTTCCGGATTTATCCTGCTAACACCTTGACTATGTTCGTCTCGAAAGGTCGTTAGAAAGGTCATTCTGTCATGTTCATCTATCCCTTACTTTCGGTGTCAGGGGATATTGGTCAAGTTTCTCTGCCCTGTCCCTATTCTTCTGACTCTCTGGGTAGGGGTATCCACGGGCTACACTTCTCAGAACATTTCGGTGAGTCTTCTCACTCACCAGACATCGGGTTCCTCTACAATCCTACGTACCCTTACCATCTGGCTATAGGGAGGGAATCAAGCGTCCGTCTGGGTGTGCACTCTCAAATCTCAGAAGACTTGTTTATCGTTCAGTGCTTTTGACAAATAAATCCGTTTTTAATTTGTTATTTTCAATGTAGACACGTGTCCAAGAACTGATATTGGACTGAGAGAAAGAGTTTCGGAATTTTATGTTTCAAAGGGTCCACATTGGTTCAGATAGTTCAGGAAAGTCAGGACAAGTCTCGATATCTCCTGTCCAGATCAGGAAGATATCGTCGTATAAATCTCAACGCCACTTCAATACTGTATATAAAAGTGGGGAAGTTTATAAATCGACGTCTTCCTCCAGATCCTGCCATAAAAATATTGGCGTTGTGGGGGCCATATTCGGTCACCCCATCTCGGCTGACCTTCTGGTTAAGTGTAAAAAGTAGTTCATTTGCCAAATGAAAATTATTGCACGACATTATAGTCTCAAGTAAAATCACAATAATCTCCATGGTAATTGTCCGAGGGAGATCAGTCAAGATAAGGCTTCTTTTTTTGTCTCCACCTCGCAAGTATCCCCTCTCCTTCGTCGGCTAATACTGTTCGTTACAGGCTAGTAAAACATCAAGAGATGCTAAATCGCATTCGACGGAGATCTACATGTTCTGTATTTTAATCCAGAAAATCAGAGTATCACTAATATATGACTTTAGAGGATGTGACTAAGATTATGTAGGGATTTCTCCACACTAATAGCTGGCAGGTACAGGATTGAGTTTTCCTCCCTGACACAATGGCCGTCCCAGGGGGGTCCTCACCTTTTGTGGATTTTGGCAACAGTAAAAACCGGAAGTGAACCGGTTTTTTCAGGTAGTAAGAACTTATGTGTGGCCTGTCATTAGATCTTGGCATATACGCATTATCAACCATATCCTCAGGCCTCTTAGATAGCCATGAAATGGAGTTCCAGATAACTTCTTATACACAGCCTCATCCGCCCAGTTGGCGTTGTCTCCATGCACATAGTTATCTACGATCCATGAGACTTGCTTGCCCGCCTTATCGGCTGGTTTGAACAACAACCCACTTTGTCGCATTTATGAGATCCCTTAAGGCCTTCCTGCAGATTTAGAGACACTTATTACGAATCTTGGGTTGAGAGTTAACCCCATCTCTATTGTAATGCACGTATATCACTCTTCAACCAGTGTGGTGACCGTTTCACAACACACTCGATTGATAACAGGTACAAACTCACTTTTGTTATAACAGCCCAGATCACGTAAACAATTCAGGTTTAGATACCTTTACAGTAATTGGCTCGCTGGGGATTGATGTTGATAAGACCATACTTTATAATTTAACGATCTGAGAAACCGTGTGATCTCGCCCTCTAAATTTCAACCAATCAGTCTCTCCAGTAGGACAAAAGGATAACCCCTTATTCAATACTCAATTGTATATCAGACAATGTAAAAGATGAGATATTTACCCACCAAGTTCTCTAGAGCTTTAATTTTTCCTTCTGACTGGCGGATTTCATGCTCTTTGTTGCTCTCCGGTTCAATGTGCTGCCTTTCTATTGCGCTTCCCACCACCGCGCCTATTGTTTCGTAATCCTCAACCTTTAGGCGCTATTCCCCCCCACCTCTAAAAAGAGTCCTGTGCATTGTTTGGTTTTATTTATTGTTCTGCTGTGTAGGTTGCTTCTTTTCTTCAGACCTTTCCCTATTGGATCTAGGGCTCTGTGTCTAACTCTCCATTTTGTCATCTGTTTGCCAATTATATATATTACCCTGCTTTTAATCTTCCGATCTCGGTGCCACTTATGTCTCTTTTGTTTCTTCCGGTTCATTTAAACTTCTGGAATATTTGTATGGATGTTTTGTCCTTGTAAGTGGTAAACTCAGCTGATTCCATTAGTTGCTGACGTTGTGTCTCATATGAGGACACTTTAGGCAGAGGGCTGACCATAACTTTCTTTTTGCAGAAAATCAATATGCCCCACATAGGATACATCCAGGCATTTTTTATTAAGTCCTTCAAAATATGGCAGAAATCAAACATTACTTACTCGGAAAGAGATTTGGTCTTAGTTGCGGGCGTAGACCCCGTTGGTTCATTTTATTTTTGTATAGTCTCCAAGCAGAGATGTGTATTCTCAGGTAATTCAATCTCCCTCCTAGATTCTGTTTCAAATACCGTTTACTGTCCCCTTGTGACGGACACTCAGAAGGTCGTGTCTCTTCCTCAAAGAGCCACAAGGATCCTATTAACATCATCTTCGGTGTAGGAAAAACACGGTGAAGACGGTTCAACAGTACGTAATACGTATACTTTGTCACTCACGTGCCCTCCGGGTCCATTGTCCAAGCAAAATCTACGAGTTGAAAGGAGTGGCACAATGAGAATCTTGATTGAAATCCGTGTGGGTGCAGGCTCCAGTGAATCCGGCTCACAGACTCCTTTATCACATAAATCCAACGACAGGGAAGCAGCACTCCAATTGATAGTGTATAACTTTCCGAGTAATGTTGTTTCTCTGCCTGCCATATTTTTGAAGACTTACTAAAAATTGCCTTGATGTTATCCTATTGAATATTTATTTTCTGCAAAAAGAAATATGGTCACCTCTGATTAAAGTGTCTTCATATGAGACACAACTTCACAACTAATGGAATCAGCTGGTTTACCACTTACAAGGAAAAATCCCATACAAATATTCCAGATTTAAACATAACAGAATAAACCAAGAGACATAGTGGCACAGAGATTCGGAATATTTACAACGCAGGGAAGATATATAAATTGGCAAACGATGCCAAATGGAGTTAGACCACAGAGCCATAGATCCATAGGAATGTCGAAGAAGCAACCTACACATCAGAACAAAAATAAAACCAACAATGCACAGGATCTCTTTTTTAGAGGGGTGGAATCGCTCCTAAAAGGTTGAGGAGAACAATAGGCGCGGTGGGAGCGCCCAGAAGCCCCCATGACCCGGAGCGCAAAGAGCCTGAAATCGCCAGTCAAGGAAATAATAAAAGCATCTAGAGACTTGGTGGTAAATATATCCTCTTTTACATTGTCTGATATACCAATTGGAGTTATTGAATAGGGGTTATCCTTTTGTCCTACTGGGAGACTGATTGTTGAAATTTGAGGCAGATCCACACGGTTTCTCAGATCAAGTTAACTACAGTATGGTTTTACTCACATCAATCCCCGCAGAGACCAATACTGTAAATGTATCATAAACCTTAATTATGGTTTACGTGTTGGGTCTGTATAACAAAGTGGTTTGTACCTTTTATCACTCGATGCTGTTGAAACTTCACCCACGGTTAGATGGATATACGTGCCTTACAACTAGAGTATGGGTTAACTCCTCAACCCAAGTATTCGTAATAATTTGTCTAAATCGCCAGGAAGGCCTTACTGTCTCATCCATGACGAAATTGGTGTTCAAAACCAGCCGATAAGGGCGGAGCAATTGCGTTCATGGATCGAGATTAACTATGTTCAGAGATACAACGCCAACGGCGATGATGCTGTTATAGAGTTATCTTGGAAATCCTTACCAGGATATCTAAGAGGCTGAGGAGATTGGTTGATAATGCGTATGCCAAGGATCCTAATCGACAAGTCCACCATATAAGTTCTATACCCTGAACAACCGGTCATCCGTTTTTATACTGTTTGCCAAAAATCCCAAAAGGCTTGAGGAACCCCCCTGGGAGGCCCATTGGTGTTCAGGGAGGAACTCATCCCTGTTCCCCTGCACTTATTATGTGGAGAAATCCCTACATAATCTAGGTCACCATCCTCTAGATCATATATTCGTGATACATTCTGTTTTCTGATTAAAATACATACCATTGAAGATCCCTCCGATGCATTTTAGCATCTCTTGAGTTTCCTAGCCTGTACACGAGTATTAGCCATGAACGAGGATACTTGCATTTGGAAAGCCTTATCCTTGACTGACTCCTCTGACAATTACCAGAGATTTATTGTGGATTTACTTGAGACTATACTGCCTTGCAATCATTTTTATGGCATGACTACTTTTTAGCAGCTCGAGTACGCGATGGGGCCATAGGCCCCACATACGCCAATTTTTTATGGCAGATCTGGAGGAGACGTCGATTTAATCCTTCCCCACTTTTATACATGTCTTGAAGTGGGTTTAGATTATCGACGATATCTTCCTGATCTGGACAGGATATATCGAACTTTCCTGACTTTCTCTGACTATCTGAAAACCAAGTGGACCCTGACATAAAATTCACGAAATCTTTCTCTCAGTCAATATCATCTCTGGACAGAATGTCTACATTGAAATAACAAATAAAAACGGATTTTTTGTCAAAGCACTACGTACCACTCTCTTGAGATTTGAGAGTGCACACCCCAGACGGACCTTGATTCCCTCCCCTATAGCCAGCTGGAAGGGTACGTAGGATTGTAGACGACCCGAGTTCTGGGAGTGAGAGACTCACCGAAATTACTCTGAGAAGTTTGTAGCCCGTGGTGAGTACCCTACCCAGAGCAGTCAGAAGACAAGGGACAGGCAGAGAAACTTGACAAATCAGCCCTCCTGACACCGAAAGTAAGTGATAAGAATCACTGACCGATACCGCTTTGTACGACCTTCCGGACGACATAGTCAATGTGTAGGCAGGGATATCCGGAAACATTGGCCGATATTGTCTCATTTCTATAAGGACATTAGAGACTTTCAGGTACCCCCTCTTTTTCTCTTATAGACGCTCCAAAACCTGAAAGATCAGTTGGGAAGGGGAACTTGGACCGCTTGATAAATACGAGTCATTTAGTCATCCACTCTGAAAACTCAGGATGCTTTCCATTTTGAGCTGCGAAACTGCAGCTACATGCTCAACGGGAGGTGTCCTTTTATTAATCCCGCTTATTAGGGGCGGTAGAGGAAACGCTATAAGGGGTTGCGAGGAAACTAAATCCAACACAAGGAGCGCACTCCAATTGAATAGTGGTATTTATTTAACCAGTGGAAAAGATACAACCGTTCTAGGCTAACCTCTATCGTTCACGCCTTTTCACGTTGCCAAACACGTGGATACAGCGCCCGGTTTATAATCCCCCCCAGGATGTGACCTCATCAAGTCCAAGAGACAACACAATTAATCAACTACATTTTCTTTTTTCAAAAGTGTGCTTCAAAATGAATCCAATGTGATATATGTGAAACACTATCAATGTTCACCAAAAATTGCAACCAATGTAATCAACATGCAACCCGGTGTAACCGCTCAGCCATAAAGTGGCAATGCTATGCAGTCCCAGGTGGCGTTTAGGTACCCACTCCTTAAACAAATCATCACTACTCACATTCATCATCCTTATCACTTGCCTCAGTACCTCGCCTCATACGCCCTCACTACCAGAATGTTTTACAAGACCTCTTGTGTCGACGTGAAGGGGGGTCCAGATGTGGCCAGCTGGGACCTTGTGTACCGCCATTGCGGTACCTCTTTACGCTAGCGATCCAACTCGCCACACAGCAATGTCCACTTTCGTGTATCCACCATGCTCTCGCGAGAACCACATCGGACGGGTCCGGAATGATCTGGAGGTGAGCATGCGGCTTTCGGAGGATCGAACAAGGGTAAGTATTTGGTGGGAAACTGACAGTACCGATATCTTTAAATAGTGTCTTAAATCTAACTAATATAAAGTAGTAAAAACCGCTCGTTGTTACCGAGAACAAAAGAAAACGTTAGAGGACACTGTCGGTACTGCAAGTGTGGAGTCAGGTGTTCCCCAGCGGGTTCCATATGGTGGTAACCACACAGAGTCACCTATTTTATACAATCGTAACAATGTGGGGTACACTACGCAATATATAATTGTTCTTGGATGTTGTAAAGACGATGGCTGGTGGTAAACACTCGGGTGCAGTTGTTGAACGACTTCATGTGAATAGTGATCATATAGAAAAACGAGAAAAAGAAGAGTCAAAAAATTAAATTATCAAAGTATATCACTTTCCTTACACGGTCAGAAGTGTCAATCAATAGCTCGGTACGTAAGCGAGTAGGGGTCCACTTAAATCAAGGTGTTTTAACATTAAAGTCAGGTTCAGACTGTGGGTTGCAACGAATTTAATCTATAAACCATTTGTTTCACGTTTCAGTAAAATCTTACAGCCTGTCACCTCCTCTCCTTAGTGGAAGGTACATGATCGATGATTGTAAATCTCAATTTGGATGGTGTGGACCCATAGCAATAAAATGTTTAGGTTACTGGTAAGTCAAGTTTCGAGGGTTTTAATGGTTCGACCGATGATGTGGTAGCCCAATTACACTCTGTGGTCGTTTCCCCCACATATACCGTGGACAGGACACACCAAGACATAAGAAACATGGTTGACTGCAAGTAAGATGGTGTTTTAATGTTGTATTGTCTTGCCCATTATGAAACATTAAACACCAATCTTACTGCAGGTCAACCATGTACTATAGTCTGGTGTGTCCCTGGTCCGAGAGGTATATGTGGGGTAAGGAGAGGGAGGAAACGACCACAGGAGTGTTAGAGTGAGGCTACACAATCTCGGGGGCTTCGACCATTAACACCAGTCAGAAACTTGAGCTTACCACTAACACATTTAGGGAGACTATGGTCACACATCAACAATTGAGATTTTACTCATCGATCATGTACCTCCCACTAAGGAGAGGAGGGTGACAGGCGTAAGATTTTACTGAAACGTGAAACAGAATGGATTTATAGTATAAATTCGTTGCAACCCACAGGTCTGAACCTGGACTTTAAGTAAACACCTTGATTTAAGTGGACCCCTACCTGCTTACCGAGCCTATTGATGACACATTGACCCGCTGTAATGTGATAAGGAAGTGATTACTTGATAATTATTTTTGACTTTCTTCTCTGTTTTCTATAATCACACTATGTCACTGAAGTCGGTTCATTTCAACAACTGCACAACCGAGGTTTACCACCAGGCCATCTGTCATACCACAATTTGCAGGAACAATTATATAATGCGAGTAGTTGCCCACATTGTTACGATTATTGTATTAAAATAGTGACTACTGTGGGTACCATATGGAAACCCGGCTGGTGGGGAAAACTGACCAGTAAACAAATAATATGCTCCGTCACCTTGGCCATACTAAGTAGACCGACAAGTGTCTCTGAACAGTTTTCTTTGTCTCGGTACTAAAACGGCGTAAGAAGAAGGGAGCGGGTGTTACTTACTAAGTTTACTATTATTTAGACGCGTTAGGCAATATTAAAGTATCCGGTAATGTCAGTCACTAATACTTAACCGTACACACTGAGCGCTGGAAGCAGCGCAGTGCTCACCGCCCAGATTCAATTCCGTGACCGTATCAGATTGGTTCTCGCTTTTTGAGAGCATGGTGGATAAATAAATGGCAAGAAATACAACATTAAACACCATCTTACCTGCAGGTCAGACCATGTTATCTATGTCTTGGTGTGCACCTGCCCGAAGGTATATGTGGGGGAAACGACCACAGAATGTAGGTTGAGGCTACACAATCATCGGTCGACCATTAACACCTCGAAACTTGACTTACCAGTACCTAAACATTTTAGTGACTATGGTCACACCATCCAACAATTGAGATTCTATATCATCGATCATGTACCTCCACTAAGGAGAGGAGGTGACAGGCGTAAGATTTTACTGAAACGTGAAACAGAATGGATTTATAGATTAAATTCGTTGCAACCCACAGGTCTGAACCTGGACTTCAATGTAAACACCTTGATTTAAGTGGACCCCTATTGCTTACCGAGCCTATTGATGACACATTTGATCGTGTAAGGAAGTGATTACTTTGATAATTATTTTTGACTCTTCTTTTTTCTGTCTTCTATATAGATCACTATTCACATGAAGTCGTTCAACAACTGCACCCGAGTGTTTACCACCAGCCATCGTCTTTACAACATGCAGGAACAATTATATATTGCAGTAGTGCCCACATTGTTACGATTTGTATAAAATAGGTGACTCTGTGTGGTTACCATATGGAAACCCGGCTGGGGAACACCTGACTCCACAATTGCAGTACCGACAAGTGTCCTGAACAGTTTCCTTTGTCTCGGTATACAACGAGCGGTTTTATTACTAAGTGTAATTATTAGAAGTTTAGACACTATTAAAGATATCGGTACTGTCAGTTCACTAATCTTACCTGTACCTGAGCCTGGAAAGCGCATGCTCACCTCCAGATTCATTCCGGACCCGTCCGATGTGGTTCTCGCGAGAGCATGGTGGATACACGAGAAGTGGACATTGCTGTGTGGCGAGTGGATCGCAGCGGTACAAGGTCCCGCAATACGATCACAAGGTCCCAGCTGGCCACCTCTGGATCCCCCCTTCACATCGACACAAGGTCTGTAAATATCTGTGAGTGAGGGCTATGAGTCGCGAGTACTGAGCACTGTATAGGATGGATGAGTAAGTAGTGATCTGCTACGTTTAGGAATCGGGTTACCTAGCAACGCCCTGGGACTTGCATAGTATTGCTACTTATTGGCTGAGCGGTACGCCGGGTTGCATGTTGATTTACATTGTGCATATTTGTGCATAATATATCCTAGGTGTCTCGTCAGCCTATATATGACGAGTGGTGGCAATTAAAATCACTCAGGTTCTTGGAGGGCGGAGAGCACCGTCCGATGAGTCAGCGAGCAGCAAGGTTTCTGACATGGGGCTACTTTATTTTTGCAACCCTCATACTAAGGGGGTGCAGGTTCTTTTTCCAACTAAAATATTCTTTGCTATGTCTACTGTGCCATCTGTATACAGATGCTTTACCATGGATTTTTCTGGCTCTCTTTACTCACTATGGCTAATGTAGTGGGTTTTATATAAGCTACATTGGCTGAGCGGTACGCCGGGTTGCATGTTGATTTATATTGTGCATTTTTGATGAACACTGATATGTACTCACATATATCACATTGGATATTTTTGAACACACTTTTGAAAAAATGTATATGATTAATTGTATTGTCTCTTATTGATGAGGTCACATCCTGCGGGGGATATAAACCCGCCTTGTATCACTGTTTGGTATACTTGAAAATGGCTACATAGAGTTAGCTGAAACGTTGTATTTTTTCCACTGGTGAAATAAATACCACTATTCAATCGGAGTGCTGCTTCCCTGTCGTTGGATTTATCCTCCCATGTACCTATTGTAGTTCAAAATGCAGTCAGGTTTGCGGGTGCACTGTATAGGATGGATGAGTGAGTAGTGATCTGCTTTGTTTAGGAGTCGGGTTACCTAGCAACGCCCTGGGACTTGCATAGCATTGCCACTTATTGGCTGAGCGGTACACCGGGTTGCATGTTGATTTACATTGTGCATTTTTGATGAACACTGATATGTATTCACATATATCACATTGGATAATTTTGAACACACTTTTGAAAAAGAAATGTATTTGATTAATTGTATTGTCTCTTACTGATGAGGTCACATCCTGCGGGGGATATAAACCCGCCCTGTATCACTGTTTGGCATACTTGAAAATGGCTACATAGAGTTAGCTAGAACGTTGTATCTTTTCCACTGGTGAAATAAATACCACTATTCAATTGGAGTGCTGCTTCCCTGTCGTTGGATTTATTGTGCTAAAGGAGTCTTTGAGCCGGATTCCCTGGAGCCTGCACCCACACGGATTTCAATCCAGATTATCATTGTGCCACTCCTTCAACTCTGTAGATTTTTTGCTTTGGGGTGGAGGACACTATAGATATGGAGGTCGCTATAGGGGTGGAGGACGCTATAGGGGTGGAGGATGCTATAGGGATGGAGGACACTATAGGGGTAGAGGACGCTATAGGGGTAGAGGACGCTATAGGGGTGGAGGACACTATAGCGGAGGAGTATGCTATAGGGATGGAGGACGCTATAGGGATGGAGGATGCTATAGGGGTGGAGGACGCTATAGGGGTGGAGGACCGCTATAGGGGTGGAGGACGCTATACGGGGTTGATTTCGGCTATAGGGGTGGGAGGACGCATGTAGGGTGGAGGTGCTATAGGGGTGGAGGCTAGGGGGTATGCTATAGGGTGGAGGACCGCTGATAGAGGGATGGAGGACTTATAGTTGGTGGTGGGTCTGGCTATAGGATGGAGACGCTATCAGGGATGGAGTCTCTATAGGGGTTGGAGGACGCTATATGGGTGGGGATGCTATAGGGATGGAGGACTATAGGGGTAAGGACGCTATAGGGGTAGAGGGACGCGATAGGGGGAGGACACATAGCGGAGGAGTTGCTTAGGATGAGGACGCTATAGGGATGGAGGATGCTATAGGGGTGGAGGACGCTATAGGGGTGGAGGACGCTATAGGGGTGGAGGACGCTATAGGGTGGAGGACGCTATAGGGGTAGAGGGCGCTATAGGGGTAGAGGACGCTATAGGGGTGGAGGACACTATAGCGGAGTAGTATGCTATAGGGATGGAGGATGCTATAGGGGTGGAGGACGCTATAGGGGTGGAGGACACTATAGGGGTGGAGGACACTATAGGTATGGATGTCGCTATAGGGGTGGAGGACGCTATAAGGGTGGAGGTCGCTATAGGGTGAGACGCTGTAGGGTATGGAGGACGCTATAGGTGAGGACCTATAGCAGTGTAGGATGCTATAGGATGGAGAGCTATAGGGGATGGAGGACGCTATAGGGTGGAGGACGCTATAGGGGATGGAGGACGCTATAGGTGGGGATGAGGTTAGGGTGGAGGACGCTATTTGGGGTGGAGGTCCGTATATGGGTGATAGGACACTTAGGTGGAGGAGAGCATAAGGGATGTGAGGACTGCTATAGGGATGGAGGACGCTATAGGGATGGAGGACGCTTATAGGGGTGGAGGACGTATAGGGATGGAGGACGCTATAGGGGTGGAGGACACTATAGATATGGAGGTCGCTATAGGGGTGGAGGACGCTATAGGGATGGAGGACGCTGTAGGGATGGAGGTCGCTATAAGGGTGAAGGACGCTATAGCGGTGGAGGACGCTATAGTGGTGGAGAACGCTATAGGTATGGAGGTCGCTATAGGGGTGGAGGACGCTATAGGGGAGGAGGACGCTATAGGGGTAGAGGGCGCTATAGGGTGAGCGCTATAGGGGTGAGGACACTATAGCGGAGTAGTAGGTCTATAGGGATGGGGATGCTATAGGGGTGGAGGCGCTATAGGGGTGGAGGACGCTATAGGGGTGAGGACACTATAGGCATATGTCGCTATAGGGGGGGGACGCTATAAGGGTGGAGGTCGCTATAGGGGTGAGGACGCTGTAGGGATGGAGACGCTATAGGGTGTGAGGACGCTATAGCATGTAGATGCTATAGGGGTGGAGGACGCTATAGGGATGGAGGACGCTATAGGGGTGGAGGACGCTATAGGGATGGAGGACGCTTATAGGGGTGGATGAGGCTATAGGGGTGGAGGACGCTATTGGGGTGGAGGATACTATTGGGGTGAAGGACGTATCAAGCTGAGACTTTGAGCAACATCTCAACAAGGAACGAGGTGTAAACATCATCCTCCACTGACACTACACCTCCGATCCTCCAGCTCGTGGTACGAGACTCCGATTGATCTATCACTGCTATACTGTAGACCAGTGATGGTGAACCTTTTGGAGACAGAGTGCCCAAACTGCAACCAAAACCCGCTTATATGTCGCAAAGTGCCAACATGACAATGTAAGCAGTAACTTGATCCCTGCTGTATCACAGGTTTAAATCGCATTGGAGTCCTGAGGTCACCAATACAATAGAAAGATTATGGAGAGATTTGGATTGTAGCTTCCCTCCAGGGTGCCATGAGGAGGAAGAATCAGGAGACCCAGAGCAAGAGCTCCAACACTAATCTATCACTATACCTCCTCCTGTACCTCTGGAAGTTGCTTTAAAATGGCGCTGAGCACGGCACGTCCTGGGCTGTATTGGACTAAAGGAGAAATCCTTGAGTCCTATCTGGCAAAATCGGTGTTGGGTGTGAAGGCCTGAGTGCCCACAGAAAGGGCTCTGAGTGCCATGTCTGGCACCCATGCCATAGGTTCGCCACCACTGCTGTATATCATCTATGTCAAAGATGACGGCCACTCACCAGGTCCAGCCTCTTCCTCATGTTCTGTGGCCGTGAGCCGGGCCTGATCATACGTTATACCCGCTGCCCAGAAAATGGGTGCAATTAGAGGGATTGGTGCAGGAACAAGTCTCCAAGTTTTGTTGGCAGAGATGTAATATGGAGAAGAAGAACATTCCTGGTGGCCTCTTGAGGACAATTCATTGCAAAATTTTGTGTCACATCATGTAAAGTGCAGCCGCCCCACAGCGTTGCATGCGGCAGAAATGTATCTCTGACACTTCTTATACCTGTACAAGCAGTTTGCATGGAAAACAAAGAACAACAGAAATCTGGCGCATGGACCTTAGTAATTGTCACCCAATGTCCGTTGTCTTGAAGATTCTCTACAGAGCAGGAAGGATGATATAAGGAGACGTGCGGGAGGGTGACCCATCGCCCATATGTCTTACTCCTAAAGTGTCATTGTCTACAGATTGCTGCTCGGGGATTAACATCCAGGCGTGTCACATACTCTAGATGGGTGCTGAGGTTTTAGCCAAATGGGTGACATCATCTCGTGAACATGCGGGGCCTTTATATACAGCGGCTCCATCATCTCCTGAGAGGTGAAGCTGGAGACGTCTTCTGAGGACACACGGATGGCCGGATCCCGAGGGATAACTCTGCTGGGCGCAGGTAGGTCCTGAGCTCTAGATTATTACTAAGGACTGGGGCTCCTGACAAGGGGATACAAAACTTTAGGGCTTTTCTTCCCCTTCTCCCAGTTTTAGATGAAAATAGAAATCCTTAAATTTACGTCTTAGTTATTTTTGATTAGACAAGAAACAGGAACCGGCTCTTCTCCTTTTATTCAAAAAATCCTCGAAAATCTTTAATTTAAACTGAATTAATGTGAGAAGCGTCCAAAGGTTTCCCTACAAGTCATGTGAGAATCATTGTTCAAAACTTATTAAGATACAAAACATTTCTAAATCTTTCACCTTTTCTACAAAATCTGCCGGACGTCTCCCGAATGGAAATTCAGTTGTTAAATGTTATTTTTCATTTCATACTTAGGTTTTTGTTCTGATCCAAATGCAAAAATATGTCAATTTAATTGTTTTGTGGTAAATTAAAATAAGTTCCCAGTAATAATTGTTATATGGGAAACGACTGGGGAGACATTTGGGAATAATGGGGCTCATTTACTTAGGGTTCGTTGGACGCATTTTCGTCGGGTTTCCCAACTATTTCCGTTTTGCTCCGAATTGCCCCGGGATTTTGGCGCACGTGATTGGATTTTGGCGTACCGGTGCTGGCTTGCACGCGACGGAAATCGGGGGGGGGGGGGGCGTGGACGTTGGACACCCGACAGATTCAGACTGAGCGCGGGATTCAACATTTAGAATTTTGGCCTTGCACTTACATGCACCGGGAAGAAGCAGGTGAACTCCGGCGGACCTTGGTGCGGAAGCGACGGATGCAGGAACTCGGGTGCACGATCTTAGTGAATCGCGGCAGAACCCGAATCCGCGGGATCGGAACAGGACCAGGTAAGTAAATCTTCACCGTTGGGGCCACATTGGGGCAGATTTACTTACTGCGGGGGATTCGGGTCTTCCGGCGATTCACTTAGGGAGTTCCTTCGACGTCCACCAGGTGTCGCTGCTGCGCTGAAGTTCATTGGAATGCACTGAAGTTCTCAGTCCTCCGCTGGGTGTAGGTAAGCGCGTGTCAAGCAACACGGGTTTTTTTTTTATATGCGGCGGTTTTTCATACGTCGGGTCTTTGTTCGGCCACGCCCCCCGGTGCCGATGCGGTGCCGATGCTGGTGCCGATGCGTCAAAATTCCGGGGCAATTCAGGGAAAATCGCTGCAAATCGGAAATTTTGTGATAACCCGTCGAAAAAACGTGATTCGGGCCCTTAGTAAATGACCCCCACTGTATGATATCTTTTATATGTTTTTGCTCTAATGAGAAGAAAAAATGAATGGATGAAACCTAGTTTTACGTGAAAGGCCTAAAAATAATACACCCCCCCCCTCCCCCGCCCCAATGTTCATGGGATACATCTTGGCTTCTTGTATATTGGGGCTGTACTGAGATTCGCAGAGGTCACTAATATGACGATACGACCTCTACAGAAGCTCCGCTCTACGTCTCCACCACCTTCACGATATTTCCAATCTCACAGAGATAATACTAAGATAAATTTCTTAAACTGTGATTGTACGTCAGATCTCATTGTATAGAGCCCAGAAAATGTCACTTTTGTCGTCCTTCTGCAATGTCGCCCTAAATCTACGACATTCCATTCTCTCGCCACGGCCTCCCCATTGTACTAGGATGGATTAGGTTGGTGCCAGAAGATAAGTTGACACATAGACAAAGCCCCTGGATTACACCCAAGATGTGAAGTATTTGGGGTGCACCCTCTAGGAATTCAAAATACACCCACATAGAACATGGATATGTCATGCCGGCACATAGACAGGGTAAGGTCTATAAAGGTCAATCCTGGAGACCGAGGGTTCCCACCCCTTTCCTGCTAATCAGCTGCAATGAAAGGTGAACATGAAGAATCATTGTTATGTCATTGTAAATAGTTGACCTTCTTGTCCGCCGGATAAACTGAGGTTCCCCCTATAACCTTATATAGGGAGTCCCCAGAGTTCTAGCTGTAGGATAAGATGGTCATGGTTAAAGCCTAAGATAACATTTGCATTATATTGGGAGGTCCGGTCACTCGCGTGGCTCAGTATTTATCTTTGGAAAGGAGGACATTGGGGCTCACGTACTAAGGGTCTGTCGGACGCATTTTCGTCGGGTTTCGTCGGGATTTCCGTTTTGCACCGAATTCCCCCGGGGATTTTGGCACACGTGATCGGATTTTGTCGATGTACAAAATTCGGTGCAAAACGGAAATCGTCGGGAAACCAGATGAAAATGCATCTGACGGACCCTTAGTAAATGAGCCCCAATGTCTTAAAATACCATGTGCCCCCTCAATGATTGTATGGAGCTGTCCATCCTCCCTGATGCTGCAGGTTGTATCCTGAGTGTCGAAGAACGGAGTAAATATGTCAGACTCTACAGGTAGAAGATGAATTGTTCTTCCTAGAATTGATGCATCACCTGATCTCCGTAGCCCCCGCCCTGGAGACTCATGTCACATCTCCCCTGATGTTCATCAGACACTTACTGTACATTGTCAGGTTTCATTGACTTGTTAGAAGCCATTAGGAGGGATTAGTGTACTGACAGAAGTGGAGTTTACAGGAGGCAAGAATCACACTCACGCCCTGGAGGCAACTACTGTGTGCAGCCAGGACACAAGGCCAAGTCCATGAGAGCCGGTGAGGGACATCACAACCCAATGTACCTCACCTCCAGCGATCATGAAGGTAGCAGTCCTGGTGGTTTTCTGGAGATCATCAATTGTGGAAGAAGTATATTCAGATTCCTAAGTATCTTCCATTTTCCAGGTTACTGAACTCTTTGTTTTTTAGTGGCTTGTGTCCTCCTCGCCCGCTCCACAGCCGCCTCCAATGACCTAAACAGAATTTATGGAGGCACCAACTCCAAAGAAGGAGAGTGGCCCTGGCAAGTCAGCGTGCAAGGCAACGGCTCCCATTTTTGTGGGGGGTCGGTCATCTCCAATCAGTGGGTGTTGTCTGCTGCTCATTGTTTCGATGGGTAAGATAATCTGAATGCCTTTATGTGTGTAAGGGCACTAAACATACATTGACCCTAACGTCTGGATTGTGCCTTCAATAATGACTTCTTATCATTTAGGGTTTTAGATCAATACAAGAGCCAAATAATTACCTGGATTTACACAACTAGATAGAAATCTTTGTACGTTTAGTCAAGCTCAAATTGTACACAATGTATGGGAGATACGGTTGGTAGCAGATCCCTTCCAGACAACCTTCCATGTTCCTCTGTCACTTTTGGGTCTATCAGACTATGTGACCACCAGGTTTCACAGATATCAGGTGAAGGGTAACTTTACCTTTACCACCATCTAATTAGACACCTAACGAGTAACATTTGCCTGGAGTAGAACCACATGTACCACCAATGTCGTTGGACTTAAATTAAGGTGAAAAACCTCAATGTGGCTCCTTCGAAAACCTCAGACATCTAGCAAATCCACCGGACATAGTCATTGTTTCACCAGAACGATAGAGAGTGGAAACATTCAACCATCTTCACTAATTTTGTTCCTTTGTATCAGGAATACAGACCCCACCTTCATTAGAGTGGTCCTTGGCATGTACCAGCTGGACAATCCCACTTCTTATGAGATTTCTTCCACCGTGGAGCAGATTATTCTTCATCCTGACTTTGTGAAGATTGGAGATAAAGGTGACATTGCTCTAATGAAGTTGTCTAGTCCTGTCAACTACAACCAATACATCCAAGCCATCCGCCTTCCAGATGAGGCGTCCTCCTTCCCTTGTGGCTATTTCTGCTGGACCACGGGCTGGGGAGCCACGGAGAATGGATGTAGGTTTACTGACTATAGAGAACATGAGATTTCTCTGAATTATCTGTTTTATTTATATCATTGAGACAAAAATTAGAAAGTCATAAAAAATTTTTGCCAAATATGGGGAAAGTTACAAGTCTAGGGTACTCCACACATATGAAGTTTTCAGACGACTGTTTGTAAAGCCAACAGGTTTTTGCTCCTACAAACTCCTCTGGCTTCCTCCTGCACATCCCTATGTCCTCCTACAAACTCCTCTGTCTTCCTCCTCCTACAGCCCTGTTGGTTCTCCTCCAGAACCCACTTTGCTCCTCAAGACACCTCTGTTGTTCTACAGACTCCTCTGTCCTCCAAGAGAACCCACTTTCCTGCTCCAGACTCATCTGTCCTCCTAAAGACCCCTCTGTCCTAATAAAAGACCCCTCTGTCCTCCTAAAGTCCCCTCTGTCCTCCTACAGACCCCTCTGTCCTTCTTCAGACTCCTCTGTTTTCCTACAGGACCCACTTTCCTCCTGCAGACCCCCTCTATCCTCCTCCAGACTCCTATGTGCTGCTACAGAATCCCCTGTCCACCTCCTTCAAACCCTTCTGTCCTTCTCCTCCAGACCCTTCAATTTCCTCTCACAGAGGAAACTACAGAACAATCTGTCTTCCACCAGACTCTTCTACTCTTCTTTCTTCCTCCAAACTCTTCTTTCTACCTACAGACCACTCTGTCCTCCTCCTACAGCCACCTCTATTCTCCTGCAGACCCATCTCTCTTCCAAAAGACCCCGATATCCTCTCATAGACCCTTTAGGCAGTGAAATCTCGATAGAACAGTGATGGCGAAACTTTTGGAGATAGAATGCCCAAACTTCAACCAAAACCCAATTATATATTGAAAAGTGCCAACATGACAACTTAAGCAGTAACTTATCGATCCATGATCTTTCACAGGTTTCAATCATATTGGCGTCCTGATTTCAACAATATAATAGAAATTTGATGGAGAAATTTGGAATGTAGCTTCCCTCCAACATCCCCCTGAAACGGAAGAATTCGGGTCTCCAGAGCAGGAGCTCCAAAAATAATCTGTCTCTATCCACACCTTCTCGTTCCTCCTGTAGTCCTGGTAGCCAAGGATGTCGCTTTAAACTGGTGCTGAGCATGGCACGTCCTGGGCTGTACTGGACTACAGGAGGAAGCCTCGAGTCCTGTCTGGCAAACACTGTGTTGGGGTGATAGCCTGGGTGCCCACAGAAAGGGCTCTGAGTGCCTTGCTCTGGCACCCGTGCCATAGGTTCGCCACCACTGCCATAGAACATTCCACAAGTTGAAATCCAACAGTTCCAGTCCTTATCTCCCCTCACAATTGTCTTCTGAGAACTGTCAGGAGGACCTATTCATCCAACATGCTCAACTGAACCTGCTGGCTTTGAACCCAGCGATTTTAAATTTGACAATGGTCTTGGCGAGACCCTGCCCTGCGTTCCGGGAGACATTGTACAGTGTCACATAAAAGCCATCCCCCTGTGTGCTAGATAGGGGATATCATTGCCCCAGTCCACTCTAGGGTGACACGGCAGTCCATGAATCATTTAGAGCCTTCGATTGTCTTTCAGCTTCTCCTACCAATGGGATCCTCCAGAAAGTTTCTGTTCCTCTGATGAACTATAAGACATGTGACCAGATGTATCACGTATCATCCGCAGAAAACGCCAGCACAGTTTTGGTCCATGACTATGAGATTTGTGCTGGATACGTTGACGGTAAAAAGGATTCTTGTCCAGTAAGTATTTGAGGAACCACAACACAATCGCAACCTGTAGACACCCAAGATACTATGGGGCGATTATTATTATTAACATCAATGTATCTTTTATTCATCATATCCATCAGTGATGAGCAGATCATGTACATAAGAAAAAACCTTACAGAGTAATACAATAGTCATATAGGGACACCATAGGGATGAGGGTCCTGCTTCAAGGGGCTCACAATCTATGACACAATGTAAGACAACCCAACAGGGAAGCCACTGGGGTCTATCACCAAGGCTCCTAGGTCCTAGGTGTTGGTAGAGGTCGAGCCCCAGATATATCTTGCATGAGAGTTCGGACTGAATGTATTTCCCGTCTCTCCTTATAAGATGCCAATTATCGGTCACATACTGATTTGTGTTTTTCTTTATATTTCCGAAACAAATGGACATCACACATAAAAGTGGGTGATGATGTACATGACATTACCCCAATAAGTGTCTTCTTCTTCAGGGTGACTCTGGAGGACCTCTTGCATGTAATATCCAAGGTGCCTGGTACCAGGCTGGTGTTGTAAGTTGGGGTGAAGGCTGTGGTACCCCACTGCGTCCTGGAGTCTATTCTCTTCTACCGGTCTATCAGCGCTGGATCCAGCAGTATGTGCCCAATTTGGAGTTTGCAAAAATACCGAATGTTCCCACGACAAGAGAGGGATGTTTGAACTTTATTTCTGACCTGGGTAAGATGAATGACCACTGATAACAGCCATAACCCATTGGCAATTTTTACAGTTAGACCAGGGCATAGGTTAAATAAGGACACAGAGCAAAGGGCTTCCTATTTCATATCACCTTATGTTTCTACAAGGACAAAGACCCAACAGTAAAGTATCTCTGGTCTGGATGAGAACCCATAAAAGAATGTATAACCAGCTAGATCGGCAACATCCACAGTGTATGGGTGCAGATGGACAACAGGAACTTAGTGGACGGCTTGGTAGTGGCCTAGCTGCAGATGTCATGGTGACACAATCCTAGTGTAGGCCTCTTTCACACGCGAGGTAGCTAGCCAATACACAGCCTGCATTACCTCAGGAAAGGATACAAAAGATACATGTAAAATACATCAAACATGTCCAAATACAACAGGATTACCACAGTTATTACAGGATAGTCAAGAACATAGATGTAGGGAATGAGTGCTCCTAAAAGGCTAACTGAGCTTAAAGATACTATGGTTTTGAAGGTGGCATGGGAAATCAGACCAAGCGCTTTCTATCCAACCAGAATGTTATCTGGGTGCAGCATTTGGTAAAGGCCCATCATGCGGGACATTACGGATACAGTAAAGGGCGCAGATAGGATTCTGAGAGATCTCCCACTATAATATTGTGTTTGTAGGAAATGATTTTCCCACAGATGACTTCATCAGTTCGAATAATTGGTGCACAGATTGATATTGCTGAACAATATTTCTTTTCATTTAAGCCAGTTTCCATAAGCTGTGGAAGGTTTCTCTCTGAATCCAGTCCACATGTAGACTTCTATTGGTATCACTCTGGAGAGTCTTTCTAATAAGCTGTGAAGCTCTTGTGAAGCCTCCTCTGATATGGAGGCTTTGAGCCTTTTTCTTAATGTGTTGTTGACATGATCTCTATCCCCCCTACTCTATTATGACTAATCTTGTCCCCATTGACAATTTTAGCACCTTCTCAGCTCTGGGCAGGACGAGGAACCTGGACCATAATGGGTCTTTCTGCAATGCTCTGCGCCTGGTGGTCTGGCTCCGGAACACTTGTCATTTGTGAGTATCCACTTCTATGTATCAAAAAGGCTAATTTAGCAGTTCAACTCCCATTAGAAGAAAGGCAGTTGTGTTTTCAGCAGAAGACAGAATTTACGAGAATTCATTGACCCGACAGTATATGTCGGAGCTTGAAGACACGATGGGGGCACATTCATTATTCACATTCTGCCTGTTTTTGGCATAGTTTTTTTGTGCCTTGTGTGCCATATTTATCTTGTCGCTCAACACTTTTTGTGCCCTTCCAGTTTGAAGACACATTTTTGGTGCATAATTAGACCAACAAAATGCAAGCCACCAACTTCTAAACTCCTTAATGAATGTCTTTGACATTTCTGAGGATCAGTTGTTCTTCTTATGTTTAGGCCTCTCACCACAACCAAAGGGCAAATCACCCATAAAATCATGCGCCAAAAATATCAACACGCAACAAAAATAATGAAGGCCACACAATGTGGTTTGAATTTTGTTTAGAAAGGTGAGACCACTTGCAGCTGATCGAAGTGTCTTGTGTTACCTCCCCAGGACCTGGAGCTAAAGGGAATAATATACGGAATAGTCATCTAGTCACCTGCAAGATGAAGCGTCACCAATAACCATGCGGAGATCACCAGGACTTACAGAACCTTCTCGTTAATGATGTCCATCTCCTCCAGACTGACCCATCCCTGTGACTCTTCCGCCATCCAACCGCGTCTCAAAACTTCCGGGAAAATCTATAAAGAATTATAATCAGAATTTTTTTTTTTATTGGAAAACTAATGTGATCTCTGGGTTGTGTTGCTGGGATTTCTCTTACCCTCTTTACTCACCGTGAAGTTGTGGTATTTCTTCTTCTCTCTTATGTGATAGAGCCGGGAGCATTGAATAAAAAAAAGCTAAATAATAAATCTCTCCATCTTTACATTTTTCTTGTGTTTTTGTGCTGGATGAAACATTAAAACCTCTTCTTTCACAAGGAGCATCAGAGTTAATATGAAGAACTGATGTCGTGTAGGAAGGTGAGGAGAACTTTCGCTGCAATAAGAAGCTTCCAGAGATAGAAGGGTTAATAGTTACAAACCTCAAAGAGAATGAATACATGAGAAATCTGAATCTCATCGATATTTGGTGGGACCGCTCTTTGTGACCCCCCTGTAGTAATTATATGGTCCCTACAGGTCCCTAATTTCATCATCCTCCAGTCTGTCTGGGATTAAATTAAAAGACGACCATCAGGCGCAGAGCATTGCAGAAAGACACAGAGGAATTGGAGGAAAACCAACATCCACAGAAGATCTGTTCTCCATGATGTCCACCACAAATTTCTTCATCCACAGAAGATGTGTTCTCCATGATGTCCACTGCAAATCTCTTCATCCACAGAAGATCTGTTCTCCATGATGTCCACTGCAAATCTCTTCATCCACAGAAGATCTGTTCTCCATGATATGTCCACTGCAAATCTCTTCATCCACAGAAGATTCTGTTCCTCTCCTGATGTCCCCTGCAAATCTCTTCATCCACATAAGATCTGTTCTCCTGATGTCCACCGCAAATCTCTTCATCCACAGAAGATCTGTTCTCCCATGATGTCACCAAGCTCTTCATCCATAGAAGATCTGTTCCCATGAATGTCCACGCAAATCTCTTCATCCATAGAAGATCGTTCTCCATATGTCCACCGCAAATCTCTTCATCCATAGAAGATCTGTTTCTCCATGATGTTCCACACCGCATATCTCTTCATCCATAGAAGATTTTCTCCTATGTCCCACTGCAAATCTCTTCATCCACAGAATATCTTTCCCATGATGTCCCACGCAAATCTCCTCATCCATAGAAGATCTGTTCCCATGATGTCCCCCACAATCTCTTCATCCAAGAATCTTTCTCCATGATGTCCACTCACAATCTCTTCATCCATAGAGATCTTGTTCTCCATGATGTCCTACCGCAATCTCTCATCCACGAAGATCTGTTCTCCATGATGTCCCCGCAAATCTCTTCATCACCGAATATCTGTTCTCCATGATGTCCACCGCAAATCCTCTTCATCCATAGAGATCTGTTCTCCATGATTCCACCGCAAAATCTCTTCATCCATATAAGAATGTGTTCCCATGATTCCACCGTAAATCTCTTCATCCACAGAAGATGTGTTTCTCCATGATGTCCCCACACCAAATCTCTTCATCCACAGAAATCTGTTCTCCAGATTTCCACCGCAAATCTCTTCATCCACAGAAGATCTGTCTCCATGATGTCACCGGCATATCTTCTCATCCACAGAGATCTGTTCTCCATGATCCACTCTGCAAATCTCTATCCATAAAGTCTGTTCTCCATGATGTCCACGCAAATCTCTTCATCCATAGAAGATCTGTTCTCCCCATGATGTCCAGCAACTATCTCTTCATCCACAGAAGATCTGTTTCTCCATGATGTCCCCGCAAATCTCTTCATCCATAGAAGATGTGTTCTCCTGAGGTCCACCGAAATCTTCATCCACAGAAGATGTGTTCTCCCTATGTCCACCCAATCTCTTCATCCACAGAAGATCTCTTCTCCATGATTCCACCACCAAAATCTCTTCATCCACAGAAGATCTGTTCTCAATGATGTCCACTACAATCTCTTTTCATCCACAGAAGATCCTGTTCTCCATGATATCCACTCAAATCTCTTCATCAACAGAGATCTGTTCGCCATGATGTCCACTGCAAATCTCTTCATTCCAAAGAGATCTTTCTCCCATGATGTCCAATGCACATATCTTCATCCCACAGAAATATCTTTCTCCAGTATGGTCCCTGTCAATCTCGTCATCCACCAGAAGATTGTTCTCCATGATGTCCCCGTAAATCTCTTCAATCCACAGAAATGTTTCTCCCATGATGTCCACTACAATCTCTGCATCCACAGAATATCTCTGCTCCAGATGTTACACCACAAATCTCTCATCCATAGAAGATCTGTTCTCCATGTGTCCACCGCAGAAATATCTTCATCCACAGAGATCGGGTTCTCCATGATATCCTGCCAATCTCTTCATCACAGAAGATCTGTTCTCCATGATGTCCCTGCAAATCCTTATCCAAAGAAGATCGTTCTCCAGGATTTCCAGTGCAACTATCTCAATCCACATAAGATCGTTCTCCAATGATGTCCCTCAAATCTCTTCATCCACGAGAAGATTCTGTTCTCCCATGATCGCTACGGCATCTTTCATCCATAGAAGATCTGTTCCATTATGTCCACCGCACATCTCTTCATCCATCAAACATAAGATGTGTTCTCCATGGGGGGGGTTGATGTCGCACGGTGCAACTCTCTTCATCCAAGAAGATCTGTTTCTCCCATGATGTTCACTGCAAATCTGCTTCATCACTAAGAAGTTCTAGAACTGCATCATCTCATAAGGATTCTCTTCCATGATGTCCACTGCAATATCTTCATCCACAAAGATGTGTTCTCCATGATGTCACAGCAAATTCTTATTCACAGAAGATCTGTTCTCCATGGAGTATCACTGCATAATCTTCTCATCACAGAAGATCTGTTCCCATATGTCCACCGACAAATCTCTTCATCCACAGAAAGAATCTGTTCTCCTCTGAGTCCAATGCAAATTCTCTTCATCCACAGAGATCTGTTCTCCATGATGTCCTCGCAAATCTCTTCATCCACAGAAGACTGTTCTCCATGAGTCCTACTGCAAATCCTTCATCCACAAAGATCTGTTCTCCATGATGTCCACCGCAAATCTCTTTCATCAAAGAAGATCTTGTTCTCCATGATGTCCACTCAAATCTCTTCACCAAGAAGATCTGTTACTCCATGATGTCCACCGCAAATCTCTCTTCATCCACAAAGATGATCTGGTTCTCCATGATTGTCACCACTGTCACACAATCTCTTCATCCACAGAAGATGTTTTCCCATGATGTCCACGCAAAACGCTTCATCCACAGAAGAGGTGTTCTCATGATGTACCACTGCAAATCTCTTCATCCACAGAAGATATGTTCTCCCTGATGTCCACGCAATCTCTTCATCCACATAAGATCGTGTTCTCCATGATGTCCCCACAATCTCTTCACAGCCCGAAGATCTGTTCTCCATGATGTCCACTGCAAATTCTTCATCCAGAAGATATCTGTTCTCCATGATGTCCACCTCCAATCTCTTCATCAAGAAGATCTGTTCTCCATGATGTCCACTGCAAATCTCTCTCTCACCAGAAGATCTGTTCTCCATGATGTCCCACGCACAAATCTCTCATCCACAGAAGGATTGTTCTCATGATGTCCCGCCAAATCTCTTCATCCACAGAAGATTTTTTCTCTCCATGATGTCCACTGCAAATCTCTTCATCCACAGAAGATCTGTTCTCCATGATGTCCACTCTCAAATCTCTTCATGCCAACAGGTAAGATCGTTCCATGATGTCCACCAAATCTCTCATTTTTCCACAGAAACTTGTCTCCATGATATCCAATGCAAATTCTCTTCATCCAGGAAGAGCGTTTCTCCTGTGTCATTATCCAACAATCTTTCATCCACAGAAGATCTGTTTCAATTGCCTGCATCTATACCACGAATGTCTACAATGTATGCCACTGCAAATCTCTTCATCCACAGACGATGTATTCTCCATGACCTGTCCAGTCCACGCTCAACATCTCTTCATCCACGAAAGAAGTATTGTTCTCCATGTATGTCACGACGCAAATTCTCTCATCCAAACAGAAGATCGCTTCTCCAGATGTCCCACTGCCAAAAAGTCTTTCATACCAACATAAGATCTGGTTCTCCATGAGTCACCTGCAAATTCTTCATCACAGCGATAGCTCAGTATTCAGCAATCCTAAAAGAGATCTTCCCGCTGCCAATGCAACTCTTCATCCAACAAGATCTGTTCTCCATTGATCCGCCGAAATACTCTTTAATCACAGAAGATCTGATTCTCCGGATGTCCACACACATCTCTTCATCCACGAAGAATTGTTTCTCATGAGGTCCTATGCCAAATCTTCATCCATCAGACAGATCTGTTTCTATTGTCCCACAAATCTCTGCTCATATCCAGTAGCGATGTGTTCTCCAGCAGTCTCATGCAAATCTTTCATCCAAACTAAGCGCCTCTTTGACTCCTGTGTCCCACAAACTCTTCATCCACAGAAATCTGTTCTCATAATGTCCACTGCAAAATCTCTTCATCCACAGAAGATCTGTTCTCCATGATGTCCACTGCAAATCTCTTCATCCACAGAAGATCTGTTCTCCATGATGTCCACTGCAAATCTCTTCATCCACAGAAGATCTGTTCTCCATGATGTCCACCACAAATCTCTACATCCACAGAAGATCTGTTCTCCATGATCTCCATCACAAATCTCTTCATCCACAGAAGATCTGTTCTCCATGATGTCCACTACAAATTGCTTAGTTGGTGCTTAGTTCTCCAACAACTTCCTACTGAGCTCCTACATGTGAAGAAGATCCATACTAAGGTCTCCAAGATAACTGGATCAACCAAGTGCCACCTCTATACAATATATATCCAAAATGTAGCAATGTAAACTAACTTGTATTATGATGAAAAACATAGACTTGTCATAAAGCAAACCATTCTCAGAATACCTCATTATTTTCTCGTCCAGCGGATCTCATGTAGACGGCAGAAGATTCAGTGACCTCCTAAATATTTGATCCCACATATAAATCCTGTGTTTCAGGTGTTTGTACATTATGTTGCTAGGGTAGAGGTGTCAGCCAATCACATGTCAGAATTTTGAGGACTCAAATTACTCCACGACCTGAATAATTACTCTTCTATGAAGCAAGATGAGAAGAGGAAGGCGGTGGAGCCCCGAGGTGTGAGGAGTCTCAGGTTCTTCACTATTGTCACACTATGGACATGAGGATGTCACAGGTGATACTTCTGCTGAATATAGGTAAGTCTTGGGATTTCATATTTAGCCATCAGCAGGGCAGCTACACTATGATATACATTAGTACTGAGAACATTGGGACTAGCCTACAATGGTCCAGTGGGTCTCCTGGAGCCCTGGTTATCAGTATTCACCTCTTCCTCCATATATCACTGATTGTCTTCTATGTTGTGCATCTATTACTGACACTTTTGGTGTTTTATGGTGTTTTATTGACTTATTGGAGGGTGATGGCATCATCCTAGGAGGCATCTTCAGCTCTTCTAACTAGGTCCAGCCATGGGCATGCCCCATACACATGAAACAGAAGTTGAAACATAAGCAACTGCCCATAATTGCTCTAATGTGTGAGCTAAACTGAATTTACCCTTATAATATACGGTGATCCGGATGAACTGTGGTTCTTGAGCAGATGTTCTTTATTAAGTTCTAAAGATTGTGTCTCACTGATTGGGTTGGTCTGGACTGAGCAGCTAAAGGATGCTGCTCCTTCCCATCATTTAACCTTCTTCGTTCCACCTCATCCATCTAAGCCTGGGATCCACCCACTATCCCAGCCAACTAAACATAGGCTCTGCCTGCTAACCAAGTTATCTATGCCTAGGCTCTACCTACTAGCCAAACCATCTAAACCTAGGTTCCACCAACTAGGAAAGCCATCTAAGCCGAGGCTCCACCAACTAGGCAAGCTATCTAAGGCTAGGCCCCAACTACTAGCCATGCCATCCAACCCTAGGCAACACCTACTAGGCAAGCCATCTAGGCCTATGCTCCACCTACTAGGAAAGCCATCTAAACCGAGGCTCCATCTACTAGCCAAGCCATCTAAGGCTAGGCTCAATCTACTAGCCATGTCATCTAAGCCTAGGCTTCACCTACTAGCCAGGCCATCTAAGTCTAGGTTCCACCAACTAGCCAAATCATCTAATTTAAGGCTCCACCAACTAGCCAAGCCATATAAGCCGAGGTTCCCCATTCTAGCCAAGTCATATAAGCCTTAGATCCACCAATTAACAAAATCATCTTAGCCTAGGCTCCACACACTAGCCCAGCCAACTAAACATAGATGCTGCCTAGTAGCCAAGTTATCTATGCCTAGGTTCCATATATTAGCCAAAATTTGTCTTACAAACAAATCATGTAGAGACCTTCAACTTTTCAAGGGTGGAATGATGAGGAGTTGAATCTTCGCTGGAGATCTCTTTCCATTTGTAGAAGATGATGTCCCTGATTCTAATGTTTTTTCTCTCCAGTTTCCTTGTCCGGAATTTCCGCAGCCTCCCCAGGATGTGGGGTCCAAAAAGTTTCCAACCGGATTGTTGGGGGCTCAGATTCTGTGGATGGAGAGTGGCCCTGGCAGGCGAGTCTTTGGTATAAAGGTTCCCATATCTGTGGGGGGTCCCTGATCTCCCACCAGTGGGTCCTGACTGCTGCACACTGCTTTATGGGGTAAGTTGTGGGGAGTTGGTCCTGCTTTGATTATCCGACAGTGTTGGAATCATCTACTGATAACCTTCTCCTTCATAGGACGATCCGGGACTACACGGTCCACCTGGGAATGTATCAGCTTGCTGTGCCAAACCCTCATGAACTTCTCTCTACAGTGAGACAATTTATCCCACATCCACAATACACAAATGTGGGGGACATGGGGGACATCGCTCTGGTTCAGCTCTCCAGTCCTATCAATTACACCCAATATATTCAGCCGGTGTGTCTGCCGGATGCATCTGTCACCTTCCCCTGTGGCATGGACTGCTGGGTGACCGGCTGGGGGGACACGTCCTCCGGGGGTGAGTAATGTTATCTATATATAGAGCAGATTCTCCATCCATTGTGACCAACTATCGACCTACAAGGGGAGATGAGACATATAGATAATATTGAGGACCATCTTCATAATAAAGAGCCGTGGACTATAAATGTGGAGAGGTCATTGCTTCCAAACTGACTTCACTTACCCGGACCTGTCGCAATCCAGCGGCGCGTTCTCAGTGGAGTCTTCTGGCGATTCACTAAGGCAGTGCACCCGATGTCCACCAGGTGTCGCTGCTGCGCTGAATTCCGTCGGAGTGCACTGAAGTTCACCAAGCTATCGTGGGTGCAGGTAAGCGCGTGTCAAGCGACACTTTTTAAAAATACGGCGTTTTTTCCGAATCCGCCGGGTTTTCTTACGGACAGACACCCCCCCCCCGATTTCCGTTGCGTGCAACCCGGCACTGATGCGACACAATCCGATCGCGTGCGACAAAATTCCGGGGCAATTCAGGGAAAATCAGCGCAAATGGGAAATATTCGGGTAGAGCGACGGGAAAACGTGATTCGAGCCCTTAGTAAATGACCTCCTGTGCGTCCAGCATCCTGGTCACCTAGCTCTATGGGGGTGGGGTGGGGGGTCACTTACTTTCCAAGGTTTTTTTGTTAGTGTTGCAAGCAATGATTGTTATAAATGTTGTGGTCTGGATTCATTCTAGATGGAGCCTCTCAAAACCCTTAATTAATTCTGGGTCTCAGCCTGAACCAGCTGGAGGTTCTGGAGGTTGTATGGAGCTCATACATGTGCAGCCTGGAGGAAACACATATTGAGTTTCCCATAAACCAAACCTGATGTGTGTGAACGTACCCTAATTATATCCCCATTATCAAGTCCTGACATGGAAGCTACAGCTGATATTTCTCCTCAGTGAACCTACCGTATCCTGAGACCCTCCAGAAGGTGATGACCCCTCTGATTGACCATGACACATGTGACCAGATGTACCATATATGGTCCCCAGAAGCTCCAACCACTGTACTGATCCATGATTATGAGATATGTGCCGGATACAAGGAGGGGAACAAGGACTCGTGCCAGGTCAGTGATTCCTCATCAGTACTGAGATATTTATGTCTGATCCCGGGAGCCACCAACACGACGTCTCTGCGCTGGGTTTTCCTCTCACCTTTGGCTGATCTGTTACAGTCACCATTTTATTCACTGAGTCACCTTTACCTTTCTGCTTCACAAGAGGCTGTAAGGAGCAGAGATGAGTCTGGTGTAGTCTCACTGCTGTCATAGAGAGATCAGGGGGCGGTCCAGACTACACACGCAGTCTGCAGGGAAATAGGATTCTCGATGTATCTCTGTCTCTAGATGTAGAGCCAAATGATAGGATTAAAAGGAACCTACAATTAATGTAGATCCTGTTTAGAGATTCATCTTTTCTATATGAAAAGATGGTGATGATTATTTATTTTACAAACACTGCCCCGCCCCCCCTCCCCGCGCATTGGTTGTGTCAGGTCCTGGAGCTCCGGTGGAAGAAGAATTTATGGGCAGGAGAGGTGCCGGTACTGGAGATTTTTAGGCAAAAATTGCTCAGTGCTAGTAATTGCTCAGTGCTAGTAATAGAAGTTGGTCACCTCTGCTCATGTCACCTACTCCATCCAGACAACCCTGATACTGATCTCGCTTTGCCGGTCGCTTCCCACTGATCAGAAATGTATTATTTTCTAGGGAGACTCTGGAGGACCTCTGGTGTGTAAGGTGCAGGGTTCCTGGTACCAGGCTGGAGTTGTCAGCTGGGGTGAGAGCTGTGCCCTTCAGTATCGCCCCGGGGTGTACTCGCTGGTGACCGTCTACCAGTCATGGCTCCTGGATTACGTGCCTGAGATGGTCTTCATAAACGTGACAGATGTTCCTCAGTCTTCTAGAGAGTGTGGAGGAGATGTTACCTCTACGGTCGGGACAACAGGTGAGGCATAGACTGTATCTACTGATGTCTAAGCCATTCGACAAATACTGTATCCTCCTCCCTGCGATGAGACCGATGGAACAAGAGCTGCTGAGGCTGATGGAGGGATAATCTTGAGGTTGGGTTTCTGTCTCCCTTATTGGGGTTATACCAGGGCAGTTTCTAGGCAGCCGACAAGGTGGGTTTGAGTAACCGGCCCCCTACACAATATTTTGTAAAACCTGCTGAAGACCCTCCTGAAGAGAATGCTGTAGCTGGATCATATCTTGGTTAATCACTTATTTGAGTGGTTTTGCTGAAAAAACAATTATAACATTCAGGACCTTGGGAAAGCTGGGTCAGGCTGGCTGCCAACATAAACACATCACACACCAAGCTTGTAATTACAAATGGAGGTTAGTCAAGACATGACTAATCAACCTGAGCTGGATCAATCAAGCTGGACCTGAACTAGCAATCGTGCACTGATCCGGTCCCCGGTGCACTGATGTTTTCATTGCTACCATTTTGGGGTTGTTTTCTGTTATGGAGTTCACTGCAGAGTTACTGATTGTGTATTTTGGGTCTGGGCGATACCTGACATGTTTATGGTTTTTATTAGAGATGAGCGAACATACTCGTCCAAGCTTGATGCTCGTTCGAGCATTAGCGTACTCGAAACTGCTCGTTGCTCGGACGAATACTTCGCCCGCTCGAGAAAATGGCAGCTCCCGCCGTTTTGCTTTTTGGCGGCCAGAAACAGAGCCAATGCACAAGACAAGAATCCTGACTCCACCCAGCATGACGTGGTACCCTTACACGTCGATAGCAGTGGTTGGCTGGCCAGATCAGGTGACCCTGGGATAGACTAGCCGCTGCCCGCGCTGCTCGGATCATTCTGTGTCTGGATGCCGCTAGGGAGAGAGCTGCTG